>VDFB02058242.1:755178816-755301190 GCA_007258455.2 Sequoia sempervirens | reverse complement strand
TTGTAAGGCTATTTGAAGAATAGTGTGGTAATTTGGTGAGTTTTGAAGTAAATCCCAAAGGAAAATCTTGGCAGGAGTATTCTTTAATTGTTCAACAAGGTCATACTCCTTTGTGTGTGGGAGATAATGAAGACCACTGGGTAGATTGGGTAAAGGTAAATGTATTGGGGTTGGTTGAGGCAGTTGCGGATTGTTTTGGGAATTATATGTATGAGCAATAGTAACATTACTGGATTGCTACAACACATTGGTTTTAGGTGGGTAAAGGAAAAATTTAGGTTTGTTTTAAGGTGGAGGTTTGTGTGACGGGGGGTAAAGTATGAGTTGAGGTTGAATAATGTTAACATCCTTTGGCAAGCGAGAGTCTATATCATTATTGTGGTTCTTGGTCGTGCCCACAAAAGGATATTAAAGTCACGAAAAATCCTAACCTAGGAATTGGACATTCTAGTAGGTGACTAACATCTTCTTCTGGTCATTCATTTACATTATTAAAGTAGGGAATGTATACTTGAAATGGAGTGGCATTGTATGTGCACTAAGAACCAGCTTCAGTCATGATATACCATAAATAAATGTGTGAAAGGAATTCTGCTTATGCTATAGGAATGTAATCGTAAAGCTTTCTTAAATTAAGCATAACTTAATCAAAGAAGACATCACGATAACTGTTACTAAGAAACAAACTATGAATTGGCCTTATGCTACAGGAACAAACACAAGGATGGATTCCCAATGCTACAAGAACAATATAAGACTGAGTTTGCAAGTTGAAACTTTCTAGAATGAAATCTAACTTATAATCAATAGAAGATAAACAACTAACTAACTATAGATACTTACTAAGTGGGCCCCCTTAGCAAGCATCAACTAGCTATGCAAGAATTGAACTCAGAACTTCATCAACTTTTTTTTCATAAACTTGGAATGATATACATTGTTATGCTCATATGAAAACTAACACAAAACTCTATCTCTTATCATAGTACTAACTCCTACATATTCTGCTTCTTATTACCATACTAACTTTTACATGCTATGCTTGCTCACTCGCACAGGAGGAATACTTATTTAAACCAGAAAAGCAACTAGCTAACTAATAGAGAAAGAAGTGGACATAAAAATGTATCCTGAAATAGAGGAACTGACTTCTCATAGATGAAAGAATATCTGTTCAACCCGATCCAGGGAGAAGATTTAGCATTCTACTCTTTCTAGATTAATGATCATTTAAGTTTCTTCCCAATGACCCGGTCAGAGAGTCTTCGCTGGAACAACTTTCTCGAAGTTGTGTAGGAAATGGACTTTACTGGAGGGCCGAGATTTGCTGTGCTTGACTGGTTCATGCTCCCTTCAACAACCTGCCATGCACACAGCAACAAAATAAAAAGAAAGAATGTGTGGCAAACAACACGATACATTCATTAATCGCATATTAAATCTATTTCATTATTCAAAAACCATATGCATTATACCAGTCATTCGGGAGGTCAAATAGGGTAATTAATAAGACACATAGAGATGTTAAGCTGTAGGAATATAGGAATGTATTGCTATAGGATAGTACCCAATTTTAGATAAAAAGTCTTTAATGACATAGTTAAAACATCCATTAGCAATAAGAGTAGAGATATTCAAAATACATCATGATACTCGAATTATGAGCATATCCTGAGCTCATCATCTGCCCCCTACTTAACTTAATTATGGTCCACCAGCATTAAGTTTCCTAGTTGTTTCCCTAAAATCCATAGGAGCAGTATGGCTTTTTGGCGCATTCCCAAATTTATAATAGAAACCTCTGAAATGTTGCCATCTTTCATATTTGAGGGTTTATGTATCCTTATTAACATATGTAGCTTGATAGGGATAAAGTGGCCACATTAAAACCGGAGGTCAAAATGTTATTGGAAACCATAATTCAAACCTATTCTAAAGACCAAGTTGTATGTACTTCTCTGTCCTTCCAAGGGCTGCTTCAAAATTCAGGGGGCTATGTGGCTCAGATTTCCTTAGCCCAACAGTCAATTTCTTCAATCTCTTTTCAATTCTGGAAGAGGCAAGCTTCCAAAATAGATACGGTTGGCCTTTGAATTCCTCATACACTTGATTTCTGATATCAAATATTTTTATCCTTTCTGCTTGATTGTTGAACCCATATGCAACAATGAACCAAGTTTTCAGCATTGTGTATGGATCCATGCTTTCTGATCATAGTGGTATAGGCTCATCCCTTTCAACTTCTTCACAGGATTCCAATTGTCTACCATAATTAGTTTCATTGGCTGCCAATGACATAAGTGACCTCAAATGAATATCGCCAATATAAAGAAGTGGATTCCACTCTATTTCAGAGGGAATTATCAATCCATGCAAATAAAATTCACATAAAGAATTCTTCAGCCAGCTAGGGGCTACCTAGTATGCATCATAAAATTATTTGGTTGTATGAATAATAGGATCTAAATTCCTTGAAATTCTCATTAATTGAAACCAAAGAAATTGTTCCTTTAGGAACATAGCATAGACCCTAGGCGGTGGTCTACACTCCACAATTTTTCCAGTTATTTTCATCATTTCATCCATTTTCTTTTTCATTTCCTGGATTTCTTATTTCTTCCTTTCAATTTATCTTTTCAATTTCTTCTTCTCTTCCTCCCAAAGACTTTGTTGAACTTCAGTCTTAGCTAAGTGGCAAAAACTCAAGGTTTGAAATGTGACCGGTCTCCATATGGTCCTAAGGTATTCCAAACATTCAATCAAAAATGTCTTCTTATAAACAACCATTGCCTGACAAGTTACAGGGGGTAATGGTGTGTCATTGGACACTTCTAATTGTTCAGTATGTTCTTCCTCTTGCTACAAGAAGAATTCTTGTTACTATGTAGGAGGAGATTGTACTTCCTCAGAATTTTTCCTAGCTTCCTCAGCCAAGTCATCAAGACTTGGCATTCCTCTTTCATTACTATCATGTTGTGCTTCATCAACTTCCATTGGCTCATTTTGCATGTCCTCAGAAATAACAGGTGGACTATAAGGAACATTCTCAGGTACATTCTGAGAATCATCACGACCGAGTTCTTCAGATTCCTCAAAAATTATTATAACTTCAGGTTGAGTAGACGTTGAGGTGACTTTATGTTGTTTCCTTACTGAAACTCTTTTTGGCAATGTGGCAGCTGCTGGAGGAACTCTCATGGATTTCCTCTTTCTGAGTTTCTTAGAGGGTTCAGACTCAACATAAGAAGATGATGGTGAAACTGTAGTGACAACAGGTGTTCCTATAGGAGGAACTGCTACAGGAGAAGGTGTTATAGGAGAGGGACACTGTTGTCTTTGAACGTGAGGGTTAGACTCTAGGGTTTGTTCTGCCCTAGATGACTCTCCTACCTTTGTTTTTCCTTTTTCTCTTCTACTAGCAGACTTGGTTTGTACTTTGGTAGAGGGCTCTAGTGTGGAGGCAGCAAAAATAGATGCTACAGGGGTAGGTGCTACAGGGAATGCTCTGGGAGGCTCTGGAAGTTGCAGACCCTTTTGGGCAACAAATTCTTGCCAAGAAAGGGGTGATACATTCCTCAGAGAATGCTCAATCAATATTTTAATGAGGGCATGATGGGCAATAGAGTTGTCCATTCCCCTCTGGGTTTCATGGGCACTTTGTTTTAAAAGATTTAACAAAAAATTTGGGACATTAACAGCTAACCCATGCCTCAAATGGCTTAATAATTTAAAATGGTAGGAATGCAAATAGGAGAAGCATCCCTCACAGGTTAAGTACCTGATTATGAATGCAGCATATTCTGAATATGGAAAGGGCAGCGACACTCATTTGCATCCTTGTTTAGAAACCTCCAAGGGTCCATCAGTTGGTACTGTAAATTCTACCCTAGCAGAAACAACATCTGAAGAGAAATTTTCTCTTGCTGCAGGAAGCCCAGTTACTCCAGAAATTCATTCTTCTGTTACAACCACTATCAGACCCCATACTAAAGCTTCCCCTTCTGAAAGAGTTCTTAAAAATTCACTAGCAACTTCCTCATTAAAAGAATCTAACCTCATAAAATAGTTTAGCCAACCACAATTACTAAATGCTTGAACTATTTTAGGATTTTGTGTTAAGAGCTCATGAGCTACAGGCTCATGTCTTACCAATTGACCACCCATATTCGCAAATTACTCTTGCTGAAATTCCAAAAACCCAAACCTTTTATGAAAATTCAAAAGAAAATTCTTTTACTCTATTTTTTTCTGCTCTGTTTCTTTTTGTTATGTCGTCACTTTCCTTTACCTTTCCAAGAAAGACTCAAAAAATACATGCATGAAATGATTGTTTCGAAGTACCCAAATCAAACAGTTTAATTGATGTTTAGGATAAAAACATGTAGTCATATTTGGAAAGTACAGTTTAATACTGTTATTCTATTTTATCAACTTCCTTTTACTTTCATTTTGTTGGTTCCTTTTTGTTTTGTTTTCTTGTCTTTTAATTTCTCTCTGTTATATATACATATTTATGTTTTGGTGGTTTTTTATATATATACATATATTTATATGTGTATGTGTGGTTGTATTGCTCTTTAATTATTATTTATTATTATTTATTATTTACTTCTCATCTACTCTAATTTATCAATTCCTTTTCTACTTTCACTTTGTTTCATTTTCTCTTGGTAATTTATTTTTCATCATTTGATTACTTTTGTTAATTTAATTTTCATCTTTTGATTGCTTTTGTTAATTTATTTTTCATCATTTGATTGTTTTTGTTAACTCAAAAACTGTTTCTTTTATAGTTTTTGAGTTATTCTATTTAGTCCTTTCTCATTTGATTACTTTTGTTCATTCATTTTTCATCATTTGATTTCTTTCGTTTTCTACTTGATTCCTTTACTCTTTGATATTTTTTGAGCTATTCTTATTTAGTCTTTTCTCTTTTATTTCTCCTTTACAATTTACTATTGTTTCTAGTGGTTAATTATTTCCTTTCATCCATTATTATAATGGTACCTTGTTTATTTACTTTTCAATAATTTTTAATTCTTATTTATTTATTTATTTTCATTTGTCCTTTAATTTATTATATTTATATTTGTTTTGTTTCTTCCTTATCTTTTTCATTATCCTTTGCATATATAATTTAGATATATACTTAGGTTTTGTTGTTTCTTATATATATATTTATATTTATGTTATGTTTTTTGGGGAATGTGCCTCTCAACCTTCCCAAACCCCTCTTCCCTCTCCTTTATATCCAAGTCTGTTTGCTCTCTTTCATTCTCTCTCTACTGCTAATCATCCTGATGATGTATCATGGAGTATCATCCGAAACGTTGATGATATAAAAATTACACGCAGTTTATTCCAAAAATCTTGCATACTAACATCATGGACTGTGGAAACAAAATGTTATTAATTGACACCCTTCATGGGAGGGAATTGCATTTCAAATCATGGCAGCTAGAAAATATGAGAATCAAGCTTTCAAAGAAGCTAGCAGACTTGGCCTTCCTAAAAAGATGTCAGGATTTCAACGTTCTTCTTTCTTTTGTAAGAATCTGCCATCACTTAGTCAACCCTCGTATCAAACGGATCTTCCATCAAGTTGGTCTTTCTCTCCTTCGTGCAATGGTCAAATCCACAAGGGTTTCCATCAATTAAATTTCTTCCAGACTATTGCTGCTACACTTGGAATTGGCTTCCACCCTCCGCTCAGACTTGTGGAACTACCTTGATACTACATCCCAAGCTAGAGCCTCAGGCATCAAATTCAAATGTGAAACAAGGAAAAAAAATAAATTCTGGTCCTTGTTCAATCACGCGCACATGGAGTCTTCTCGACATACTTCAGACTCCCCACACCAAACCTCCTCCCTCCCCGTTGGTTCTCCCCTCTCAGGTCATCACCACGTTTCATCTTCTGACATTGAGGCCACATCTTCTCCCTGTCATCAACTTTCCTCCTCTGTGTCTCTATTGAATTCTACTCTATCTCATGCTTGCATCACACCACCCCAGCTTGCCCCTTCTTCACCACTTCACTCTTCTCCTCATGTCCTTCTCTCTATCCATCATCCTCCTTCTGGCCTCGCACTTCGCAATCCTCCAGCAATCTCCAATGGCGATATGGAATTAGCAGACTCGGTTCACAAAGTTGTGAAATCAAGCACTGGCGGGCACCAGAATCCATGTTTTCTTGCAGCTCCTGATCCAGATCGCAAGCTTGCTGATTTGGCTTCATTCTCAGACCATCCCTATAGTATGTACCAGTTTCAGGCCTCCAATGGTCTTCTTGCTGCATCTCCAGGTACACAACCTCTATCAATCTCATCTCCCTCCTTTCATCATTTGTCTCCTTCTGGCATTTTCAACATTAGCTGTAACTTTTGTACTTCCCCCCACAACGACAGTCTTTCTTTTTCGTTTCTGTCCACCAATTCTGTCATTAGCTTCAACGGTAGTCCTCCTTTTTGGGCTAAAGTGTCAGGTGGCAGCCGATCCACCATATCTGCTGTCAGTCCTTGAGCCCCCACCCAGCCCATTCCCTCCTCCTCAGATCTCACAGCGGTTCCTTTCTTAGCTGACAATTATCTATCATCCTCGATTTTGGGCATTGCTCGCCACCTTTCACCTTGGTGTGCCTCATTAGTCACCTTGCCCATTCATTCCTCTCCCCTCATAGAGTCTTCATACCTCCCCCGCTTCCCCCCTCCTTCTGCGCACCTAGGCATCCCTTCTACCTTAGTGGGCAGCTCCAATGGTAATACCAATGACCTTCAGATCGTTCACGATTGGGAAAACAATTTGGTCATTAACCTTTCTGACACCTGCCTTAGCCCCCTTGTTTTCAATTTTCTAAAAAGAGGCATGGGCTACACTATCTCCCCTCACCATATTCCATTTACGGATTTCCTCATTGAAATCGAAAAGGCCATCCAATCTCTCCCTAATGATGTGTTTGAAGAGGTCCGTCAGGATTGCGCTGTTGCCCTTCGGCATGCCAAACCCCCCAAGCGCAACATCCCCAAATCCGAGATCCTCACATTCAAAAGTCTTTTAAGCAATTCTGAACTTTTCATCTCTAAGGCTGATAAAGGAAATGCTACCGTGATCATGAACAAGTGGGATTACTTGTCCAAGATGCACACCCTCTTATCTGATACTAATAGCTACAACATCCTTGATTCCAATCCCACCCTCAAATTGTTAAAAAATATTAAAGCTACCATTTCGAGGTCATCCTTTGACGATGCCACCAAAAATTGGCTCACCTCTTCCAAGGATGTGACTCCTCGTATCTATGGGGTTCCTAAGCTCAATACAGTAGGTACCCCCCTCTAACCCATAGTTGATACTATTAAATCCCCTACTTACAAATTGGCCTCCCATCTTGCCAAACTTATCTCTCCTCTCATTGGAAATTCAAGTTCCTTCGTAAAAAATTCTTCCCATTTCGTGGAATTCATCAAAGATAAAAAACTAGATACAAATGATATTCTTGTTAGCTTTGATGTTGTTTCTCTCTTCACCAAAGTCCCCTTACATGACTCAATTGAGCTTATCAAACAAAAGACAAGCCTTGAAATTTCCTCCTTAGTTGAGTTATGTCTAAGATCAACCTTCATTTCCTTCCAAGGTGTCATTTATGAACAAGTGGATGGAGTTGCTATGGGCTCTCCTCTTTCTCCCATTGTGGCCAACCTCTACATGGAGCACTTTGAAGATGTCGCCCTCCATTCGTTTCCCGTCAAACCTAAATGGTGGAAATTTTATGTAGATGACACCAATATATGTTGGTCCCATGGTCGGGAGAAGCTTGAAGAATTCCATTCCCACTTATACAACTTATCTCCTCACATCTCTTTCACCAAGGAAATTGAAACTTACAACCAACTGCCTTTCTTAGACATTCTTCTCTTCAAGAATGAAGATGGTTCGTTATCTCGGTCCATCTTTCAAAAATCCACCCACACTGACCTTTATCTTCACTCTTTCTCTCACCATCATCCTAGCCAAAAAGCAGGGGTCCTCAAAACCTTGGTTAATAAAGCTCTCTTAATTTGTGATAAAGAGCACCTTGACCAAGAATTGGCCCACCTTACCCATGTCTTCTCCTTGAATGGATACAAAAAGAAGCAGATCAACAGGGCAATCAACCAAGCCAAGGCTAGGCTCACCCTCAAGCCCATCCCCACTCCCCCTCCTTCCCTTCTTTTGGCAAACCTCCCCTATGTTGAGGGTATCTACAATAAAATTTCCAAAATCCTTCTCAAAAAGGGTATCAATTGAACTTTCAAACCTTTTTGCACTGTAAGAAATCACATCCCTTCCTCAAAAGACCGCCTAGACCATTTCCTCAAATCAGGTGTCTATAAAGTGATGTGCTCATGTGGCATCCCCTACATTGGGGAAACAGGTCGTTCCTTCAACACAAGAATCAAAGAACATTGTGCTGACCTAAGGCACGACCGAATCTCTAAATCTTCTCTAGCTGAACACTCCGCTAAGACGAAGCATCACATTGCTTTAGAAAACATGAAGATCCTATTCACAGAAGATAACTTCCTTAAGAGAAAACTTAAAGAAGCCATTGAAATCCACAACCACCCTTCTAACCTCAACCGGGATGGAGGTTGGGCTCTAAGTTTCACTTAGAAAACCTTATTAAATAGCATCAATGTCATCTCCCCCAATCCTTCTTGATTCCCGCTTTCGCTTCTGTTCCCTCACCCTGTCTCTCCTCTCCTCTCCCGCCCCCCCTTTCCCCCCCTCCCTCCATCCCCTCCTCTCCTATACATAATTATGTTTTGGTGGTTCTTTCATATATATACATATATTTCTATGTATGTATATGTGGTTGTATTGCTCTTTAATTATTATTTATTATCTATTTTTTTACTTCTCATCTGTTCTATTTTATCAGTTTTCTTTTTTACTTTCATTTTGTTGCTTCCCTTTGTTTCTTTCTTGTCTTTTAATTTATCTCCCATACATACATATTTATGTTTCTAGAGTTTCTTTATACATATACATATATATATATACACATATATATATATATATATATATATACATATATATACATATATATATATATATATATATATATATATATATATATATATATATATATATATATATATATATGTGTGTGTGTGTGTGTGTGTGTGTGTGTGTGTGTGTGTGTGTGTGTGTGTGTGTATGTGTGTTTGTATTGCTCTTTAATTATTATTTATTATTATTATTTTTTATTTACTTCTCATCTATTCTATTTTATCAACTTCCTTTTACTTTCAATTTGTTGGTTCCTCTTTGTTTTTTTTTCTTGTCTTTTAATTTCTCTTCATTATATATACATATTTATGTTTTGGTGGTGTTATATACATATATATATATATATATTTATATGTGTATGTGTGGTTGCATTACTCTTTAATTATTTATTATTATTATTTTTATTTACTTCTCATCTACTCTATTTTATCAATTTCCTTTTCTACTTTCACTTTGTTTCGTTTTCTCTTGGTAATTTATTTTTCATCATTTGATTGCTTTTGTTAATTTAATTTTCATCTTTTGATTGCTTTTGTTAATTTATTTTTCATCATTTGATTGTTTTTGTTAACTCAAAAACTGTTTCTTTTATAGTTTTTGAGTTATTCTATTTAGTCCTTTCTCATTTGATTACTTTTGTTCATTCATTTTTCATCATTTGATTTCTTTCGTTTTCTACTTGATTCCTTTACTCTTTGATATTTTTTGAGCTATTCTTATTTAGTCTTTTCTCCTTTATTTCTCCTTTACAATTTACTATTGTTTCTAGTGGTTAATTGTTTCCTTTCATCCATTATTATAATGGTACCTTGTTTATTTACTTTTCAATAATTTTTAATTCTTATTTATTTATTTATTTATTTTCGTTTGTCCTTTAATTTCTTATATTTATATATTTTTTTTTCTTCCTTTTTTTTTTCATTATCCTTTGCATATATAATTCAGATATATACTTAGGTTTTGTTGTTTCTTATATATATACTTATATTTATGTTGTGTTTTTTTGGGGAATGTGCCTCTCAACCTTCCCAAACCCCTCTTCCCTCTCCTTTATATCCAAGTTTGTTTGCTCTCTTTCATTCTCTCTCTACTGCTGATCATCCTAATGATGGATCATGGAGTATGATCTGAAATGTTGATGATATAAAAATTACACGCAGTTTATTCCAAAAATATTGCATACTAACATCATGGACTGTGGAAACAAAATGTTATTAATTGACACCCTTCATGGGAGGGAATTGCATTTCAAATTACGACAGCTAGAAATTATGAGAATCAAGCTTTCAAAGAAGTTAGCAGACTTGGCCTTCCTAAAAAGATGTCAGGATTTCAACGTTCTTCCTTCTTTTGTAAGAATCTACCATCACTTATTCAACCCTCGTACCAAACGGATCTTCCATCAAGCTGGTCTTTCTCTCCTTCATGCAATGGTCAAATCCACAAGGGTTGCCATCAATCAAATTTCTTCCAAACTGTTGCTGCTACACTTGGAATTGGCTTCCACCCTCCACTCAGACTTGTGGAATTGGCTTGATACTACATCCCAAGCTAGAGCCTCAGGAATCAAATTCAAATGTGAACAAAGGAAAAAAAATAAATTCTGGTCCTTGCTCAATCGCGTGCACATGGAGTCTTCTTGACATACTTCAGACTCCCCACACCAAACCTCTGCCCTCCCCATTGGTTCTCCCCTCTTAGGTCATCACCACGTTTCATCTTCTCACATTGAGGCCACATCTCCCTCTCATCAGCTTTCCTCCTTTGTGTCTCTATTGTATTCTACTATGTCTCATGATTGCATCATGCCACCCCAGCTCGCCCCGTCTTCACCGCTTCACTCTTCTCCTCACGTCCTTCTCTCTATAAATCATCCTCCTCCTGGCCTCACACTTCACAATCCTCTACCAATCTCCAATGGTGACATGGAAGTAGCAGACTTGGTTCACAAAGTTGTGAAATCAAGCACTGGTGGGCACCAAAATCCATGTTTTCTTGCAGCTCCTGATCCAGATCGCAAGCTTGCTGATTTTGCTTTGTTGTCAAACCATCCCTATAGCACGTACTAGTGTCAGGCCTCCAACGGTCTTCTTGCTACATCTACAGGTATGCAACCTCTATCAATCTCATCTCCCTCCTTTCATCATTCATCTCCTTCTGGCATTTCTGACATTAGCTGTAACTTTCGTACTTCCCCCCAAAATGGTAGTCTTTCTTTTCTGTCTCCGTCCACCAATTATGTCATTAGCTTCAATGACAGTCCTCCTTTTTCAGCTAAAGTGTCATGTGGCAACCGATCCATCATATCTGCTGTTAGTCCTCAAGCACCTACCCAGCCCATTCTCTCCTCCTCGGATCTCACGGTGGTTCCTTTCTTAGCTAACAATTTTCTCTCATCCTCAATTTCGGGTCTTGCTCACCACCATTCACCTTTGCGTGCCTCATCAGTCACCTCGCCCGTTCATTCCTCTCCCCTCATAAAGTCTTCATACCTCCCCCACTTCCCCCCTCCTTTTGCACACCTAGGCATCCCTTCTACCTTAGCGGGCAGCTCCAATGGTAATACCAATGACCTTCAGATCATTCACAATTGGGAAAACAAGTTGGTCATTAACCTTTCTTACACCTGCCTGAGCCCCCTTGCTTTCATCTTTCTAAAAAGAGGCATGGGCTTCGTTGTCTCCCCTCACCGTATTCCCTTTACGAATTTCCTCACTGAAATTGAAAAGGCCATCCGATCTCTCTGTAATGATGTGTCTAAAGATTTCCGTCAGGATTGCGCTGTTGCCCTTAGGCATGCTAAACCCCCCAAGCGCAACATCCCCAAATCTGAGATCCTTGCCTTCAAGATTCTTTTAAGCAATTCCGACCTTGTCATCTCTAAGGCTGATAAAGGAAATGCTACCGTGATCATGAACAAGAGGAATTACTTGTCCAAGATGCACACCCTCTTATCTGATACTAATAGCTACAATATCCTTGATTCCAATCCCACCCCCAAATTGTTAAAAAATGTTAAAGCTACCATTTCGAGGTCATCCTTTGACAATGCCACCAAAAATTGGCTCACCTCTTCCAAGGAGGTGACTCCTCGTATCTATGGGGTTCCTAAGATCCATAAAGCAGGTACCCCCCTCTGACCCATAGTTGTTACTATTAAATCCCCTACTTACAGATTGGCCTCCCATCTTGCCAAAATTATCTCTCCTCTCATTGGAAATTCAAGTTCCTTCGTTAAAAATTCTTCCCATTTCGTGGAATTCATCAAAGATAAAAAAATAGATGCAAATGATATTCTTGTTAGCTTTGATGTTGTTTCTCTCTTCACCAAAGTCCCCTTACATGACTCAATTGAGCTTATCAAACAAAATACAAGACTTGAAATTGCCTCCTTAGTTGAGTTATGTCTCAAATCAACCTTCTTTTCCTTCCAAGGTGTCATTTATGAACAAGTGGATGGAGTTGCTATGGGCTCTCCTTTTTCTCCCATTGTGGCCAACCTCTACATGGAGCACTTAGAAGATGTCGCCCTCCATTTGTTTCCCTTCAAACCTAAATGGTGGAAACGTTATGTAGATGACACCAATATATGTTGGCCCATGGTCGGGAGAAGCTTGAAGAATTCCATTCCCACTTAAACAACTTATCTCCTCACATCTCTTTCACCAAGGAAATTGAAACTGACAACCAACTGCCTTTCTTAGACGTTCATCTCTTCAAGAATGCAGATGGTTCGTTATCTCGGTCCATCTTTCGAAAATCCACCCACACTGACCTTTATCTTCACTCTTCCTCTCACCATCATCCTAGCCAAAAAGCAGGGTTCGGGTATGTGCAGGATCATGGTATGCCAAAAAGTGGCAATATTTGTAGGGTATGTGGTTGACGACTTTTTTTTCACCCAAAATTAATGAAACGAAAAGGGTTTTTAGAGGAGATTCTCAGCTTTCCAAAAATAATATAAATTATGATTTAATTTTAATTTAATAAATAATTATTATTCATTTTCTATTAGAATTACGTACTAAAGTCCTGATCGATAGGCTGATTGAAAAACATCTATAACTTTCAAACGGATCATATTTTTTGAATCCAAAACATGCGTCACATTCTATGCTTTACATACTATAGGATTAAAAAAATAAAAAATAAATTTCATGAATTTTTGACCAAGTTAAGGTGGTTAGACAGACGAGTTTTTATATTTTCTAAAAGTTGTAATAAAAAATTCATAATTATTTATTTACTTGGAAAAAAATTACAAAAAAATATGCATCACATCCGGACATGAGTCCTCTACTTATATAGAAAATCTTACAAAAAATAATTATCATTTTATTATGGTTAGGGTGGTCAGACATACACCTACTTCTTATTTTTTCCCTGAAAGTACTACTGCATTGAAATTTCAAATTTTCACCAAATAGATTTTATTTATTTTTAAATAAACCTAGTATTTTAGAAACTACATTCAATTTTCTACAAATTCTATTCTTGCATATTTTTGAAATAATATAGATAACTTATTCAAATATTTACGTCAAGTTGCCTAACACTGATTTTTCTGAATTTTTTGCCACTTAAGGGCCTGTTTGGCATACCATGATCCTGCACATGCCCGTTCCTCAAAACCTTGGTTAATAGAGCTCTCTTAATTTGTGATAAAGAGAACCTTGACCAAGAATTGGCCCACCTTACCCATGTCTTCTCCTTGAATGTATACAAAAAGAAGCAGATCAATAGGGCAATCAACCAAGCCAAGGCTAGGCTCACCCTCAAGCCCATCCCCACTCCCCCTCCTTCCCTTCCTTTGGCAACCATCCCCTATGTTGATGGTATCTCCAACAAAATTGCCAAAATCCTTCTCAAAAAGGGTATGAATTGCACTTTCAAACCTTTTTGCACTATAATAAATCACATCCCTTCCTCCAAAGACCCCCTAGACCATTTGCTCAAATCAGGTGTCTGTAAAGTGATGTGCTCATGTGGCATCCCCTACATTGGGGAAACAGGTCGTTCCTTCAAAACTTGAATCAAAGAACATTGTGCTGACTTAAGGCACGACCGAATCTCTAAATCCGCTCTAGCTAAACACTCCGCTAAGACGAAGCATCACATTGCTTTAGAAAACACCAAAATCCTATTCACAGAAGATAACTTCTTTAAGAGAAAACTTAAAGAAGCCATTGAAATCCACAACCACCCTTCCAACCTCAACCGGGATGGAGGTTGGGCTCTAATTTTCTCCTAGAAACCCTTATTAAATAGCATCAATGTCATCTCCCCCAATCCTTCTTGATCCCCGCTTTCACTTCCGTTCCCTCACCCCGTCTCTCCTCTCCTCTGCCGCCCCCCCCTTTCCCCCCCCCCCCCCTCCGTCCCCTCCTCTCCTATACATAATTATGTTTTGGTGGTTCTTTCATATATATACATATATTTTTATGTATGTATATGTGGTTGTATTGCTCTTTAATTATTATTTATTATCTATTTTTTTACTTCTCATCTATTCTATTTTATCAATTTCCTTTTTTACTTTCATTTTGTTGCTTCCCCTTTGTTTCCTTTTCTTGTCTTTTAATTTGTCTCCGTTATACATACATATTTATGTTTTGGTGGTTTCTTTTATATATATACATATATTTATATGTGTATGTGTGGTTGTATTGCTCTTTAATTATTATTTATTATTTATTTTTTACTTACTTCTCATCTATTCTATTTTATCAACTTCCTTTTACTTCCATTTTGTTGGTTCCTTTTTGTTTTGTTTTCTTGTCTTTTAATTTCTCTCCATTATATATACATATTTATGTTTTGGTGGTTTTTTATATATATACATATATTTATATGTGTATGTGTGGTTGTATTGCTCTTAAATTATTATTTATTATTATTTTTATTTACTTCTCATCTACTCTATTTTATCAATTTCCTTTTCTACTTTCACTTTGTTTCATTTTTTCTTGGTAATTTATTTTTCATCACTTGATTGCTTTTGTTAATTTAATTTTCATCTTTTGATTGCTTTTGTTAATTTATTTTTTCATCATTTGATTGTTTTGTTAACCTCAAAGACTTTTTCTTTTATAGCCTTTTGGAGTTGTCTTTATTTTAGTCCCTTTCTCATTTGATTACTTTGTTCATTCATTTTTCATCATTTGATTTCTTTCATTTCTACTTGATCTCTTTTACCTTTTGATATTTTTGAGCTCATTCTTTATTTAGCATTTTCTCTCTTTTATTCTCCTTTTACAATTTACTATTGTTTCTAGTGGAAACCAATTGTTTCCTTTCATCCATTATTATAATGGCACCTTTTATTTATTTCATTTTCAATAATTTTAATTCTTATTTATTTATTTATTTTCATTTGTCCTTTAACTTCTTATATTTATATTTGTTTTGTTTCTTCCTTATCTTTTTCATTATCCTTTGCATATATAATTTAGATATATACTTAGGTTTTGTTGTTTCTTATATATATATATTTATATTTATGTTATGTTTTTTGGGGAATGTGCCTCTCAACCTTCCCAAACCCCTCTTCCCTCTCCTTTATATCCAAGTCTGTTTGCTCTCTTTCATTCTCTCTCTACTGCTGATCATCCTGATGATGGATCATGGAGTATGATCCGAAACGTTGATGATATAAAAATTACACATAGTTTATTCCAAAAATCTTGCATACTAACATCATGGACTGTGGAAACAAAATGTTATTAATTGAAACCCTTCATGGGAGGGAATTGCATTTCAAATCACGGTAGCCAGAAAATATGAGAATCAAGCTTTGAAAGAAGTTAGCAGACTTGGCCTTCATGAAAAGATGTAAGGATTTCAACATTCTTCCTTCTTTTGTAAGAATCTACCATCACTTATTCAACCCGTGTACCAAACAGATCTTCCATCAAGCTGGTCTTTCTCTCCTTCATGCAATGGTCAAATCCACAAGGGTTGCCATCAATCAAATTTCTTCTAGGCTGTTGCCGCTACACTTGGAATTGGCTTCCACCCTCCACTAAGACTTGTGGAACTCAATCATGCACACATGGAGTCTTCTCGACATACTGCAGACTCCCCACACTAAACCTCCAGCCTCCCCATCAGTTCTCCCCTCTCAGGTCATCACCATGTTTCATCTTCTCACATTGAGGCCACATCTTCTCCCTCTCATCAGCTTTCCTCCTCTGTGTCTCTATTGAATTCTACTATGTCTCATGCTTGCATCACGCCACCCCGGCTTGCCCCTTCTTCACTGCTTCACTCTTCTCCTCACATCCTTCTCTCTATCCATCGTCCTCCTCCTGGCCTCACACTTCGCAATCCTCCAGCAATCTCCAATGGCGACATGGAAGTAGCAGACTCGGTTCACAAAGTTGTGAAATCAAGCACTAGCGGGCACCAGAATCCATGTTTTTTTGCAGCTCCTGATCCAGATTGCAAGCTTGTTGATTTGGCTTCATTCTTAGACCATCCCTGTAGCACATACCAGTATCAGGCCTCCAATGGTCTTCTTGCTGCATCTCCAGGTATGCAACCTCTATCAATCTCATCTCCCTCCTTTCGTCATTTGTCTCCTTCTGGCATTTTTGACATTAGTTGTAACTTTCATACTTCCCCCCACAACGGTAGTCTTTCCTTTTCGTCTCCGTCCACCAATTTTGTCTTTAGCTTCAACGTTAGTCCTCCTTTTTCAACTAAATTTTCAGGTGGCATTCGATCCATCATATCTGCTATCAGTCCTCAAGCCACCACCCAGCCCATTCCCTCCTCGGATCTCACGGCGGTTCCTTTCTTAGCTGACAATTCTCTCTCGTCCTCGATTTTGGGCCTTGCTCACCACCTTTCACCTTTGCATGCCTCATCAGTCACCTCGCTCGTTCATTCCTCTCCCCTCATAAAGTCTTCATACCTCCCCTGCTTCCCCGCTCCTTTTGTGCACCTAGGCATCCCTTCTACCTTAGCAGGCAGCTCCAATGGTAATACCAATGACCTTCAAATCATTCACGATTGGGAAAACAAGTTGGTCATTAACCTTTCTGACACCTGCCTGAGCCCCCTTGCTTTCAACTTTCTAAAAAGAGGCATGGGCTTCGCTATCTCCCCTCACTGTATTCCCTTTACGGATTTCCTCATTAAAATAAAAAATTCCATCAAATCTCTCCCTAATGATGTGTCTGAAGAGGTATGTTAGGATTGCGCTGTTGCCCTTAGGCATGCTAAACCCCCCAAGTGCAACATCCCTAGATTCGAGATCCTCGCCTTCAAGAGTCTTTTAATAAATTCCAACCTTGTCATATCTAAGGCTGATAAAGGAAATGCTACCGTGATCATGAACAAGCGGGATTACTTGTCCAAGATGCACACCATCTTCTCTGATACTAATAGTTACAACATCCTTGATTCCAATCCCACCCCCAAATTGTTAAAAAATGTTAAAGCTGCCATTTCGAAGTCATCCTTTGATGATGCCACCAAAAATTGGCTCACCCCTTCCAAGGAGGTGACTCCTCGTATCTATGGGGTTCCTAAGATCCATAAAGCAGGTACCCCCCTCCGACCCATAGTTGATACTATTAACTCCCTTACTTACAGATTGGCCTCTGATCTTGCCAAACTTATCTCTCCTCTCATTGAAAATTCAAGTTCCTTCATAAAAAATTCTTCCCATTTTGTGGAATTCATCAAAGATAAAAAACTAGATGCAAATGATATTCTTGTTAGCTTTGATGTTGTTTCTCTCTTCACTAAAGTCCCCTTACATGAATCAATTGAGCTTATCAAACAAAAGACAAGCCTTGAAATTGCCTCCTTAGTTGAGTTATGTCTCATATCAACCTTCTTCTCCTTCCAAGGTGTCAATTATCAACAAGTGGATGGAGTTGCTATGGGCTCTCCTCTTTCTCCCATTGTGGCCAACCTCTACATGGAGCACATTTAAGATGTCGCCCTCCATTCATTACCCTTCAAACCTAAATGGTGGAAATGTTATGTAGATGACACCAATATATGTTGGTCCCATGGTTGGGAGAAGCTTGAAGAATTCCATTCCCACTTAAACAGCTTATCTCCTCACATCTCTTTCACCTAGGAAATTGAAACTGACAACGAACTGCCTTTCTTAGACGTTCTTCTCTTCAAGAATGCAGATGGTTCGTTACCTCAGTCCATCTTTCAAAAATCCACCCACACTGACCTTTATCTTCACTCTTCCTCTCAGTATCATGCTAGCCAAAAAGCAGGGGTCCTTAAAACCTTGGTTAATAGAGCTCTCTTAATTTGTGATAAAGAGCACCTTGACCAAGAATTGGCGCACCTTACCCATGTCTTCTCCTTGAATGGATACAAAAAGAAGCAGATCAACAGGGCAATCAACCAAGCCAAGGCTAGGCTCACCCTAAAGCCCATCCCCACTCCCCCTCCTTCCCTTCCTTTGGCAACCCTCCCCTATGTGGATGGTATCTCCAAAAAAATTGCCAAAATACTTCTCAAAAAGGGTATCAATTGCACTTTCAAACCTTTTTGCACTGTAAGAAATCACATCCCTTCCTCAAAAGACCCCCTAGACCATTTCCTCAAATCAGGTGTCTATAAAGTGATGTGCTCATGTGGCATCCCCTACATTGCGGAAACAGGTCGTTCCTTCAACACAAGAATCAAAGAACATTGTGCTGACCTAAGGCACGACCGAATCTCTAAATCCACTCTAGCTGAACACTCCGCTAAGACGAAGCATCACATTGCTTTAGAAAACACCAAAATCCTATTCACAGAAGATAACTTCTTTAAGAGAAAACTTAAAGAAGCCATTGAAATCCACAACCACCCTTCCAACCTCAACCGGGATGGAGGTTGGGCTCTAATTTTCTCCTAGAAACCCTTATTAAATAGCATCAATGTCATCTCCCCCAATCCTTCTTGATCCCCGCTTTTGCTTCCGTTCGCTCACCCCATCTCTCCTCTCCTCTCGCACCCCCCCGCTTTCCCCCCCCCTCCGTCACCTCCTCTCCTATACATAATTATGTTTTGGTGGTTCTTTGATATGTATACATATATTTTTATGTATGTATATGTTGTTGTATTGCTCTTTAATTATTATTTATTATCTATTTTTTTACTTCTAATCTGTTCTATTTTATCAATTTCCTTTTTACTTTCATTTTGTTGCTTCCCATTTGTTTTCTTTTCTTGTCTTTTAATTTATCTCCGTTATACATACATATTTATGTTTTGGTGGTTTATTTTATATATATACATATATTTATATGTGTATGTGTGGTTGTATTGCTCTTTAATTATTATTTATTATTATTTTTTTATTTATTTACTTCTCATCTATTCTATTTTATCAACTTCCTTTTACTTTCATTTTGTTGGTTCCCTTTTGTTTTGTTTTCTTGTCTTTTAATTTCTCTCCGTTATATATACATATTTATGTTTTGGTGGTTTTATATATATATACATATATTTATATGTGTATGTGTGGTTGTATTGCTCTCTAATTATTATTTATTATTATTTTTATTTACTTCTCATCTACTCTATTTTATCAATTTCCTTTTCTACTTTCACTTTGTTTCGTTTTCTCTTCGTAATTTATTTTTCATCATTTGATTGCTTTTGTTAATTTAATTTTCATCTTTTGATTGCTTTTGTTAATTTATTTTTCATCATTTGATTGTTTTTGTTAACTCAAAAACTGTTTCTTTTATAGTTTTTCAGTTATTCTATTTAGTCCTTTCTCATTTGATTACTTTTGTTTATTCATTTTTCATCATTTGATTTCTTTCGTTTTCTACTTGATTCCTTTACTCTTTGATATTTTTTGAGCTATTCTTATTTAGTCTTTTCTCTTTTATTTCTTGTTTACAATTTACTATTGTTTCTAGTGGTTAATTGTTTCCTTTCATCCATTATTATAGTGGTACCTTGTTTATTTACTTTTCAATAATTTTTAATTCTTATTTATTTATTTATTTTTGTTTTTCCTTTAATTTCTTATATTTATATTTGTTTTGTTTCTTCCTTATCTTTTTTATTATCCTTTGCATATATAATTTAGATATATACTTAGGTTTTGTTGTTTCTTATATATATATTTATATTTATGTTATGTTTTTTGGGGAATGTGCCTCTCAACCTTCCCAAACCCCTCTTCCCTCTCCTTTGTATCCAAGTTTGTTTTCTCTCTTTCATTCTATCTCTACTGCTGATCATCCTGATGATGGATCATGGAGTATGATCTGAAACGTTCATCATATAAAAATTACACACAGTTTATGCCAAAAATCTTGCATACTAACATCATGAACTGTGGAAACAAAATGTTATTAATTGACACCCTTCATGGGGGGGAATTGCATTTCAAATCACGAGAGCTAGAAAATATGAAAATCAAGCTTTCAAAGAAGTTAGCAGACTTGGCCTTCCTAAAAAAATGTCAGGATTTCAATGTTCTTCCTTCTTTTGTAAGAATATGCCATCACTTATTCAACCCTCGTACCAAACGGATCTTCCATCAAGCTGGTCTTTCTCTCCTTCGTGCAATGGTCAAATCCACAAGGGTTGCCATCAATCAAATTTCTTCCAGACTGTTGTCGCTACACTTGGAATTGGCTTCCACCCTCCGCTCAGACTTGTGGAATTGGCTTGATACTACATCCCAAGCCAGAGCCTTAGGCATGAAATTCAAATGTGAACAAAGGAAAAAAAAAAAAATTGGTCCTTGCTCAATCACGCGCACATGGAGTCTTCTCGACATACTTTAGACTCCCCACACCAAACATCCACCCTCCCCGTCGGTTCTCCCCTCTCAGGTCATCACCACGTTTCATCTTCTAACATTGAGGCCACATCTTCTCCCTCTCATCAACTTTCCTCCTCTGTGTCTCTATTGAATTCTACTCTGTCTCATGCTTGCATCACGCCACCTCGGCTTGCCCCTTCTTCACCGCTTCACTCTTCTCCTCACGTCCTTCTCTCTCCATCATCCTCCTCCTGGCCTTGCACTTTGCAACCCTCCAGCAATCTCCAATGGCGACATGGAAGTAGCAGACTTGGTTCACAAAGTTGTGAAATAAAGCACTGGCGGGCACCAGAATCCATGTTTTCTTGCAGCTCCTGATCCAGATCGCAAGCTTGCTGATTTGGCTTCCTTCTCAGACCATCCCTGTAGCACATACCAGTGTCAGGCCTCCAACGGTCTTCTTGCTACATCTCCAGATACACAACCTCTATCAATCTCATCTCCCTCCTTTCGTCATTCGTCTCCTTCTGGCATTTCTGACATTAGTTGTAACTTTCGTAATTCCCCCCACAACAGTAGTCTTTCTTTTCCATCTCCATCCACCAATTCTGTCATTAGCTTCAATGATAGTCCTCCCTTTTTGGCTAAAGTGTTAGGTGGTAGCCGATCCATCATATCTGTTGTCAGTCCTCGAGCCCCCACCCAGCCCATTCCCTCCTCCTCAGATCTCACAGCGATTCCTTTCTTAGCTGACAATTTTCTCTCGTCCTCGATTTCAGGCCTTGCTCGCCACCTTTCACCTTTGCGTGCCTCATCAGTCACCTCGCCCATTCATTCCTCTCCCCTCATAAAGTCTTCATACCTCCCCCGCTTCCCCCCTCCTTCTACACATCGAGGCATCCCTTCTACCTTAGCAGGCAGCTCCAATGGTAATACCAATGACCTTCAGATCGTTCACGATTGGGAAAACAAGTTGGTCATTAACCTTTCTGACACTTGCCTGAGCCCCCTTGCTTTAAAATTTCTAAAAAGAGGCATGGGCTTCGCTATCTCCCCTCACCGTATTCCCTTTACGGATTTCCTCATTGAAATTCAAAAGGCCATCCAATCTCTCCCTAATGATGTGTCTGAAGAGGTCCGTCACGATTGCGCTATTGCCCTTAGGCATGCTAAACCCACCAAGCGCAACATCCCTAGAACTGAGATCGTCGCCTTCAAGAGTCTTTTAAGCAATTCTAACCTTGTCATCTCTAAGGCTGATAAAGGAAATTCTACCGTGATCATGAACAAGCGGGATTATTTGTCCAAGATGCACACCCTCTTATCTGATACTAATAGCTACAAGATCCTTGATTCCAATCCCACCCGCAAATTGTTAAAAAATGTTAAAGCTGCCATTTCAAGGTCATCCTTTGATGATGCCACCAAAAATTGGCTCACCCCTTCCAAGGAGTTGACTCCTCGTATCTATGGGGTTCCTAAGATCCATAAAGCAGGTACCGCTCTCCAACCCATAGTTGATACTATTAACTCCCCTGCTTATAGATTGGCCTCCCATCTTGCCAAACTTATCTCTCCTCTCATTGGAAATTCAAGTTCCTTCACCAAAAATACTTCCCATTTCATGGAATTCATCAAAGATAAAAAAACTAGATGCAAATGATATTCTTGTTAGCTTTGATGTTGTTTCTCTCTTCAGCAAAGTCCCCTTACATGACTCAATTGAGCTTATCAAACAAAAGACAAGACTTGAAATTGCCTCCTTAGTTGAGTTATGTCTCAGATCAACCTTCTTTTCCTTCCAAGGTGTCATTTATGAATAAGTGGATGGAGTTGCTATGGGCTCTCCTCTTTCTCCTATTGTGGCCAACCTCTACATGGAGCGCTTAGAAGATGTCGCCCTCCATTCGTTTCCCTTCAAACCTAAATGGTGGAAACGTTATGTAGATGACACCAATATATGTTGGTCCCATGGTCAGGAGAAGCTTGAAGAATTCCATTCCCACTTATACAACTTATCTCCTCACATCTCTTTCACCAAGGAAATTGAAACTGACAACCAACTGCCTTTCTTAGACGTTCTTCTCTTCAAGAATGCAGATGGTTTGTTATCTCAGTCCATCTTTTGAAAATCCACACACACTGACCTGTATCTTCACGCTTCCTCTCACCATCATCCTAGCCCAAAAGTAGGGGTCCTCAAAACCTTGGTTAATAGAGCTCTCTTAATTTCTGCTAAAGAGCACCTTGACCAAGAATTGGTGCACCTTACCCATGTCTTCTCCTTGAATGGATACAAAAAGAAGCAGATCAACAGGGCAATCAACCAAGCCAAGGCTAGGCTCACCCTCAAGCCCATCCCCACTCCCCCTCCTTCCCTACATCTGGAAACCCTCCCCTATGTTGTTGCTATCTCCAACAAAATTTCCAAAATCCTTCTGAAAAAGGGTATCAATTGCACTTTCAAACCTTTTTGCACTGTAAGAAATCACATCCTTTCCTCCAAAGACCCCCTAGACCATTTCCTCAAATCAGGTGTCTATAAAGTGATGTGCTCATGTGGCATCCCCTACATTGGGGAAATAGGTCGTTCCTTCAACACAAGAATCAAAGAACATTGTACTGACCTAAGGCAAGACCGAATCTCTAAATCCGCTCTAGCTGAACAGTCCGCTAAGACGAAGCATCACATTGCTTTAGAAAACACCAAAATCCTATTCACAGAAGATAACTTCTTTAAGAGAAAACTTAAAGAGGCCATTGAAATCCACAATCACCCTTCCAACCTCAACTGGGATGGAGGTTGGGCTCTAAGTTTCTCCTGGAAACCCTTATTAAATAGCATCAATGTCATCTCCCCCAATCCTTCTTGATCCCCACTTTCGCTTCCATTCCCTCACCCCGTCTCTCCTCTCCTCTCCCACACCCCCCTTTCCCCCCCCCCCTCCGTCCCCTCCTCTCCTATACATAATTATGTTTTGGTGGTTCTTTCATATATATACATATATTTTTATGTATGTATATGTGGTTGTATTGCTCTTTAATTATTATTTATTATCTATTTTTTTACTTCTCATCTATTCTATTTTATCAATTTCCTTTTTTACTTTCATTTTGTTGCTTCCCCTTTGTTTTCTTTTCTTGTCTTTTAATTTATCTTCGTTATACATACATATTTATGTTTTGGTGGTTTCTTTTATATATATACATATATTTATATGTGTATGTGTGGTTGTATTTCTCTTTAATTATTAATTATTATTTATTTTTTAATTTACTTTTCATCTATTCTATTTTATCAACTTCCTTTTACTTTCATTTTATTGGTTCCTTTTTGTTTTGTTTTCTTGTCTTTTAATTTCTCTCCGTTATATATACATATTTATGTTTTGGTGGTTTTTTATATATATACATATATTTATATGTGTATGTGTGGTTGTATTGCTCTTTAATTATTATTTATTATTATTTTTATTTACTTCTCATCTACTCTATTTTATCAATTTCCTTTTTTACTTTCACTTTGTTTCGTTTTCTCTTGGTAATTTATTTTTCATCATTTGATTGCTTTTGTTAATTTAATTTTCATCTTTTGATTGCTTTTGTTAATTTATTTTTCATCATTTGATTGTTTTTGTTAACTCAAAGATTGTTTCTTTTATAGTTTTTGAGTTATTCTATTTAGTCCTTTCTCATTTGATTACTTTTGTTCATTCATTTTTCATCATTTGATTTCTTTCATTTTCTACTTGATTCCTTTACTCTTTGATATTTTTTGAGCTATTCTTATTTAGTATTTTCTCTTTTATTTCTCCTTTACAATTTACTATTGTTTCTAGTGGTTAATTGTTTCCTTTCATCCATTATTATAATGGTACCTTATTTATTTACTTTTCAATAATTTTTAATTCTTATTTATTTATTTATTTTCATTTGTCCTTTAACTTCTTATATTTATATTTGTTTTGTTTCTTCCTTATCTTTTTCATTATCCTTTGCATATATAATTTAGATATATACTTAGGTTTTGTTGTTTCTTATATATATATATTTATATTTATGTTATGTTTTTTGGGGAATGTGCCTCTCAACCTTCCCAAACCCCTCTTCCCTCTCCTTTATATCCAAGTCTGTTTGCTCTCTTTCATTCTCTCTCTACTGCTGATCATCCTGATGATGGATCATGGAGTATGATCCGAAACGTTGATGATATAAAAATTACACATAGTTTATTCCAAAAATCTTGCATACTAACATCATGGACTGTGGAAACAAAATGTTATTAATTGAAACCCTTCATGGGAGGGAATTGCATTTCAAATCACGGTAGCCAGAAAATATGAGAATCAAGCTTTGAAAGAAGTTAGCAGACTTGGCCTTCATGAAAAGATGTAAGGATTTCAACATTCTTCCTTCTTTTGTAAGAATCTACCATCACTTATTCAACCCGTGTACCAAACAGATCTTCCATCAAGCTGGTCTTTCTCTCCTTCATGCAATGGTCAAATCCACAAGGGTTGCCATCAATCAAATTTCTTCTAGGCTGTTGCCGCTACACTTGGAATTGGCTTCCACCCTCCACTAAGACTTGTGGAACTCAATCATGCACACATGGAGTCTTCTCGACATACTGCAGACTCCCCACACTAAACCTCCAGCCTCCCCATCAGTTCTCCCCTCTCAGGTCATCACCATGTTTCATCTTCTCACATTGAGGCCACATCTTCTCCCTCTCATCAGCTTTCCTCCTCTGTGTCTCTATTGAATTCTACTATGTCTCATGCTTGCATCACGCCACCCCGGCTTGCCCCTTCTTCACTGCTTCACTCTTCTCCTCACATCCTTCTCTCTATCCATCGTCCTCCTCCTGGCCTCACACTTCGCAATCCTCCAGCAATCTCCAATGGCGACATGGAAGTAGCAGACTCGGTTCACAAAGTTGTGAAATCAAGCACTAGCGGGCACCAGAATCCATGTTTTTTTGCAGCTCCTGATCCAGATTGCAAGCTTGTTGATTTGGCTTCATTCTTAGACCATCCCTGTAGCACATACCAGTATCAGGCCTCCAATGGTCTTCTTGCTGCATCTCCAGGTATGCAACCTCTATCAATCTCATCTCCCTCCTTTCGTCATTTGTCTCCTTCTGGCATTTTTGACATTAGTTGTAACTTTCATACTTCCCCCCACAACGGTAGTCTTTCCTTTTCGTCTCCGTCCACCAATTTTGTCTTTAGCTTCAACGTTAGTCCTCCTTTTTCAACTAAATTTTCAGGTGGCATTCGATCCATCATATCTGCTATCAGTCCTCAAGCCACCACCCAGCCCATTCCCTCCTCGGATCTCACGGCGGTTCCTTTCTTAGCTGACAATTCTCTCTCGTCCTCGATTTTGGGCCTTGCTCACCACCTTTCACCTTTGCATGCCTCATCAGTCACCTCGCTCGTTCATTCCTCTCCCCTCATAAAGTCTTCATACCTCCCCTGCTTCCCCGCTCCTTTTGTGCACCTAGGCATCCCTTCTACCTTAGCAGGCAGCTCCAATGGTAATACCAATGACCTTCAAATCATTCACGATTGGGAAAACAAGTTGGTCATTAACCTTTCTGACACCTGCCTGAGCCCCCTTGCTTTCAACTTTCTAAAAAGAGGCATGGGCTTCGCTATCTCCCCTCACTGTATTCCCTTTACGGATTTCCTCATTAAAATAAAAAATTCCATCAAATCTCTCCCTAATGATGTGTCTGAAGAGGTATGTTAGGATTGCGCTGTTGCCCTTAGGCATGCTAAACCCCCCAAGTGCAACATCCCTAGATTCGAGATCCTCGCCTTCAAGAGTCTTTTAATAAATTCCAACCTTGTCATATCTAAGGCTGATAAAGGAAATGCTACCGTGATCATGAACAAGCGGGATTACTTGTCCAAGATGCACACCATCTTCTCTGATACTAATAGTTACAACATCCTTGATTCCAATCCCACCCCCAAATTGTTAAAAAATGTTAAAGCTGCCATTTCGAAGTCATCCTTTGATGATGCCACCAAAAATTGGCTCACCCCTTCCAAGGAGGTGACTCCTCGTATCTATGGGGTTCCTAAGATCCATAAAGCAGGTACCCCCCTCCGACCCATAGTTGATACTATTAACTCCCTTACTTACAGATTGGCCTCTGATCTTGCCAAACTTATCTCTCCTCTCATTGAAAATTCAAGTTCCTTCATAAAAAATTCTTCCCATTTTGTGGAATTCATCAAAGATAAAAAACTAGATGCAAATGATATTCTTGTTAGCTTTGATGTTGTTTCTCTCTTCACTAAAGTCCCCTTACATGAATCAATTGAGCTTATCAAACAAAAGACAAGCCTTGAAATTGCCTCCTTAGTTGAGTTATGTCTCATATCAACCTTCTTCTCCTTCCAAGGTGTCAATTATCAACAAGTGGATGGAGTTGCTATGGGCTCTCCTCTTTCTCCCATTGTGGCCAACCTCTACATGGAGCACATTTAAGATGTCGCCCTCCATTCATTACCCTTCAAACCTAAATGGTGGAAATGTTATGTAGATGACACCAATATATGTTGGTCCCATGGTTGGGAGAAGCTTGAAGAATTCCATTCCCACTTAAACAGCTTATCTCCTCACATCTCTTTCACCTAGGAAATTGAAACTGACAACGAACTGCCTTTCTTAGACGTTCTTCTCTTCAAGAATGCAGATGGTTCGTTACCTCAGTCCATCTTTCAAAAATCCACCCACACTGACCTTTATCTTCACTCTTCCTCTCAGTATCATGCTAGCCAAAAAGCAGGGGTCCTTAAAACCTTGGTTAATAGAGCTCTCTTAATTTGTGATAAAGAGCACCTTGACCAAGAATTGGCGCACCTTACCCATGTCTTCTCCTTGAATGGATACAAAAAGAAGCAGATCAACAGGGCAATCAACCAAGCCAAGGCTAGGCTCACCCTAAAGCCCATCCCCACTCCCCCTCCTTCCCTTCCTTTGGCAACCCTCCCCTATGTGGATGGTATCTCCAAAAAAATTGCCAAAATACTTCTCAAAAAGGGTATCAATTGCACTTTCAAACCTTTTTGCACTGTAAGAAATCACATCCCTTCCTCAAAAGACCCCCTAGACCATTTCCTCAAATCAGGTGTCTATAAAGTGATGTGCTCATGTGGCATCCCCTACATTGCGGAAACAGGTCGTTCCTTCAACACAAGAATCAAAGAACATTGTGCTGACCTAAGGCACGACCGAATCTCTAAATCCACTCTAGCTGAACACTCCGCTAAGACGAAGCATCACATTGCTTTAGAAAACACCAAAATCCTATTCACAGAAGATAACTTCTTTAAGAGAAAACTTAAAGAAGCCATTGAAATCCACAACCACCCTTCCAACCTCAACCGGGATGGAGGTTGGGCTCTAATTTTCTCCTAGAAACCCTTATTAAATAGCATCAATGTCATCTCCCCCAATCCTTCTTGATCCCCGCTTTTGCTTCCGTTCGCTCACCCCATCTCTCCTCTCCTCTCGCACCCCCCCGCTTTCCCCCCCCCTCCGTCACCTCCTCTCCTATACATAATTATGTTTTGGTGGTTCTTTGATATGTATACATATATTTTTATGTATGTATATGTTGTTGTATTGCTCTTTAATTATTATTTATTATCTATTTTTTTACTTCTAATCTGTTCTATTTTATCAATTTCCTTTTTACTTTCATTTTGTTGCTTCCCATTTGTTTTCTTTTCTTGTCTTTTAATTTATCTCCGTTATACATACATATTTATGTTTTGGTGGTTTATTTTATATATATACATATATTTATATGTGTATGTGTGGTTGTATTGCTCTTTAATTATTATTTATTATTATTTTTTTATTTATTTACTTCTCATCTATTCTATTTTATCAACTTCCTTTTACTTTCATTTTGTTGGTTCCCTTTTGTTTTGTTTTCTTGTCTTTTAATTTCTCTCCGTTATATATACATATTTATGTTTTGGTGGTTTTATATATATATACATATATTTATATGTGTATGTGTGGTTGTATTGCTCTCTAATTATTATTTATTATTATTTTTATTTACTTCTCATCTACTCTATTTTATCAATTTCCTTTTCTACTTTCACTTTGTTTCGTTTTCTCTTCGTAATTTATTTTTCATCATTTGATTGCTTTTGTTAATTTAATTTTCATCTTTTGATTGCTTTTGTTAATTTATTTTTCATCATTTGATTGTTTTTGTTAACTCAAAAACTGTTTCTTTTATAGTTTTTCAGTTATTCTATTTAGTCCTTTCTCATTTGATTACTTTTGTTTATTCATTTTTCATCATTTGATTTCTTTCGTTTTCTACTTGATTCCTTTACTCTTTGATATTTTTTGAGCTATTCTTATTTAGTCTTTTCTCTTTTATTTCTTGTTTACAATTTACTATTGTTTCTAGTGGTTAATTGTTTCCTTTCATCCATTATTATAGTGGTACCTTGTTTATTTACTTTTCAATAATTTTTAATTCTTATTTATTTATTTATTTTTGTTTTTCCTTTAATTTCTTATATTTATATTTGTTTTGTTTCTTCCTTATCTTTTTTATTATCCTTTGCATATATAATTTAGATATATACTTAGGTTTTGTTGTTTCTTATATATATATTTATATTTATGTTATGTTTTTTGGGGAATGTGCCTCTCAACCTTCCCAAACCCCTCTTCCCTCTCCTTTGTATCCAAGTTTGTTTTCTCTCTTTCATTCTATCTCTACTGCTGATCATCCTGATGATGGATCATGGAGTATGATCTGAAACGTTCATCATATAAAAATTACACACAGTTTATGCCAAAAATCTTGCATACTAACATCATGAACTGTGGAAACAAAATGTTATTAATTGACACCCTTCATGGGGGGGAATTGCATTTCAAATCACGAGAGCTAGAAAATATGAAAATCAAGCTTTCAAAGAAGTTAGCAGACTTGGCCTTCCTAAAAAAATGTCAGGATTTCAATGTTCTTCCTTCTTTTGTAAGAATATGCCATCACTTATTCAACCCTCGTACCAAACGGATCTTCCATCAAGCTGGTCTTTCTCTCCTTCGTGCAATGGTCAAATCCACAAGGGTTGCCATCAATCAAATTTCTTCCAGACTGTTGTCGCTACACTTGGAATTGGCTTCCACCCTCCGCTCAGACTTGTGGAATTGGCTTGATACTACATCCCAAGCCAGAGCCTTAGGCATGAAATTCAAATGTGAACAAAGGAAAAAAAAAAAAATTGGTCCTTGCTCAATCACGCGCACATGGAGTCTTCTCGACATACTTTAGACTCCCCACACCAAACATCCACCCTCCCCGTCGGTTCTCCCCTCTCAGGTCATCACCACGTTTCATCTTCTAACATTGAGGCCACATCTTCTCCCTCTCATCAACTTTCCTCCTCTGTGTCTCTATTGAATTCTACTCTGTCTCATGCTTGCATCACGCCACCTCGGCTTGCCCCTTCTTCACCGCTTCACTCTTCTCCTCACGTCCTTCTCTCTCCATCATCCTCCTCCTGGCCTTGCACTTTGCAACCCTCCAGCAATCTCCAATGGCGACATGGAAGTAGCAGACTTGGTTCACAAAGTTGTGAAATAAAGCACTGGCGGGCACCAGAATCCATGTTTTCTTGCAGCTCCTGATCCAGATCGCAAGCTTGCTGATTTGGCTTCCTTCTCAGACCATCCCTGTAGCACATACCAGTGTCAGGCCTCCAACGGTCTTCTTGCTACATCTCCAGATACACAACCTCTATCAATCTCATCTCCCTCCTTTCGTCATTCGTCTCCTTCTGGCATTTCTGACATTAGTTGTAACTTTCGTAATTCCCCCCACAACAGTAGTCTTTCTTTTCCATCTCCATCCACCAATTCTGTCATTAGCTTCAATGATAGTCCTCCCTTTTTGGCTAAAGTGTTAGGTGGTAGCCGATCCATCATATCTGTTGTCAGTCCTCGAGCCCCCACCCAGCCCATTCCCTCCTCCTCAGATCTCACAGCGATTCCTTTCTTAGCTGACAATTTTCTCTCGTCCTCGATTTCAGGCCTTGCTCGCCACCTTTCACCTTTGCGTGCCTCATCAGTCACCTCGCCCATTCATTCCTCTCCCCTCATAAAGTCTTCATACCTCCCCCGCTTCCCCCCTCCTTCTACACATCGAGGCATCCCTTCTACCTTAGCAGGCAGCTCCAATGGTAATACCAATGACCTTCAGATCGTTCACGATTGGGAAAACAAGTTGGTCATTAACCTTTCTGACACTTGCCTGAGCCCCCTTGCTTTAAAATTTCTAAAAAGAGGCATGGGCTTCGCTATCTCCCCTCACCGTATTCCCTTTACGGATTTCCTCATTGAAATTCAAAAGGCCATCCAATCTCTCCCTAATGATGTGTCTGAAGAGGTCCGTCACGATTGCGCTATTGCCCTTAGGCATGCTAAACCCACCAAGCGCAACATCCCTAGAACTGAGATCGTCGCCTTCAAGAGTCTTTTAAGCAATTCTAACCTTGTCATCTCTAAGGCTGATAAAGGAAATTCTACCGTGATCATGAACAAGCGGGATTATTTGTCCAAGATGCACACCCTCTTATCTGATACTAATAGCTACAAGATCCTTGATTCCAATCCCACCCGCAAATTGTTAAAAAATGTTAAAGCTGCCATTTCAAGGTCATCCTTTGATGATGCCACCAAAAATTGGCTCACCCCTTCCAAGGAGTTGACTCCTCGTATCTATGGGGTTCCTAAGATCCATAAAGCAGGTACCGCTCTCCAACCCATAGTTGATACTATTAACTCCCCTGCTTATAGATTGGCCTCCCATCTTGCCAAACTTATCTCTCCTCTCATTGGAAATTCAAGTTCCTTCACCAAAAATACTTCCCATTTCATGGAATTCATCAAAGATAAAAAAACTAGATGCAAATGATATTCTTGTTAGCTTTGATGTTGTTTCTCTCTTCAGCAAAGTCCCCTTACATGACTCAATTGAGCTTATCAAACAAAAGACAAGACTTGAAATTGCCTCCTTAGTTGAGTTATGTCTCAGATCAACCTTCTTTTCCTTCCAAGGTGTCATTTATGAATAAGTGGATGGAGTTGCTATGGGCTCTCCTCTTTCTCCTATTGTGGCCAACCTCTACATGGAGCGCTTAGAAGATGTCGCCCTCCATTCGTTTCCCTTCAAACCTAAATGGTGGAAACGTTATGTAGATGACACCAATATATGTTGGTCCCATGGTCAGGAGAAGCTTGAAGAATTCCATTCCCACTTATACAACTTATCTCCTCACATCTCTTTCACCAAGGAAATTGAAACTGACAACCAACTGCCTTTCTTAGACGTTCTTCTCTTCAAGAATGCAGATGGTTTGTTATCTCAGTCCATCTTTTGAAAATCCACACACACTGACCTGTATCTTCACGCTTCCTCTCACCATCATCCTAGCCCAAAAGTAGGGGTCCTCAAAACCTTGGTTAATAGAGCTCTCTTAATTTCTGCTAAAGAGCACCTTGACCAAGAATTGGTGCACCTTACCCATGTCTTCTCCTTGAATGGATACAAAAAGAAGCAGATCAACAGGGCAATCAACCAAGCCAAGGCTAGGCTCACCCTCAAGCCCATCCCCACTCCCCCTCCTTCCCTACATCTGGAAACCCTCCCCTATGTTGTTGCTATCTCCAACAAAATTTCCAAAATCCTTCTGAAAAAGGGTATCAATTGCACTTTCAAACCTTTTTGCACTGTAAGAAATCACATCCTTTCCTCCAAAGACCCCCTAGACCATTTCCTCAAATCAGGTGTCTATAAAGTGATGTGCTCATGTGGCATCCCCTACATTGGGGAAATAGGTCGTTCCTTCAACACAAGAATCAAAGAACATTGTACTGACCTAAGGCAAGACCGAATCTCTAAATCCGCTCTAGCTGAACAGTCCGCTAAGAGGAAGCATCACATTGCTTTAGAAAACACCAAAATCCTATTCACAGAAGATAACTTCTTTAAGAGAAAACTTAAAGAAGCCATTGAAATCCACAACCACCCTTCCAACCTCAACCGGGATGGAGGTTGGGCTCTAAGCTTCTCCTGGAAACCCTTATTAAATAGCATCAATGTCATCTCCCCCAATCCTTCTTGATCCCCACTTTCGCTTCCATTCCCTCACCCCGTCTCTCCTCTCCTCTCCCACACCCCCCTTTCCCCCCCCCCCTCCGTCCCCTCCTCTCCTATACATAATTATGTTTTGGTGGTTCTTTCATATATATACATATATTTTTATGTATGTATATGTGGTTGTATTGCTCTTTAATTATTATTTATTATCTATTTTTTTACTTCTCATCTATTCTATTTTATCAATTTCCTTTTTTACTTTCATTTTGTTGCTTCCCCTTTGTTTTCTTTTCTTGTCTTTTAATTTATCTTCGTTATACATACATATTTATGTTTTGGTGGTTTCTTTTATATATATACATATATTTATATGTGTATGTGTGGTTGTATTTCTCTTTAATTATTAATTATTATTTATTTTTTAATTTACTTTTCATCTATTCTATTTTATCAACTTCCTTTTACTTTCATTTTATTGGTTCCTTTTTGTTTTGTTTTCTTGTCTTTTAATTTCTCTCCGTTATATATACATATTTATGTTTTGGTGGTTTTTTATATATATACATATATTTATATGTGTATGTGTGGTTGTATTGCTCTTTAATTATTATTTATTATTATTTTTATTTACTTCTCATCTACTCTATTTTATCAATTTCCTTTTCTACTTTCACTTTGTTTCGTTTTCTCTTGGTAATTTATTTTTCATCATTTGATTGCTTTTGTTAATTTAATTTTCATCTTTTGATTGCTTTTGTTAATTTATTTTTCATCATTTGATTGTTTTTGTTAACTCAAAAACTGTTTCTTTTATAGTTTTTGAGTTATTCTATTTAGTCCTTTCTCATTTGATTACTTTTGTTCATTCATTTTTCATCATTTGATTTCTTTCGTTTTCTACTTGATTCCTTTACTCTTTGATATTTTTTGAGCTATTCTTATTTAGTCTTTTCTCTTTTATTTCTCGTTTACAATTTACTATTGTTTGTAGTGGTTAATTGTTTCCTTTCATGCATTATTATAATGGTACCTTGTTTATTTACTTTTCAATAATTTTTAATTCTTATTTACTTATTTATTTTCGTTTATCCTTTAATTTATTATATTTATATTTGTTTTGTTTCTTATATTTTTCATTATCCTTTGCATATATAATTTAGATATATACTTAGGTTTTGTTGTTTCTTATATATATATTTATATTTATGTTATGTTTTTTGGGGAATGTGCCTCTCAACTTCCCAAACCCCTCTTCCCTCTCCTTTATATCCAAGTCTGTTTGCTCTCTTTCATTCTCTCTCTACTGCTGATCATCCTGATGATGGATCATGGAGTATGATCCAAAACGTTGATGATATAAAAATTACACAGTTTATTCCAAAAATCTTGCATACTAAGTACAAGAAAATTAAAATATCTTATCAGTTGTGATAGTGACATAAGAAAAGGTTTGAAATGGATTAACCCCTGCCCCCTACTTAAAATTTGACATGTGTCCATACATGTGCAAATGGATAGGTGAAGATTAGGCAATAATGATTGATATGTACATAGCAATTAATGAATAAAGGAAATAAATAAATAACATGATAACAAAAGATATCGCGTACCTTTTAATTAATGCTCGTACGTGCTGGGAAAGATCACAGTGCACCATGAAATCCCAGCTAGAATAGAAACCATGAATGAGGGCAGTACGATAGGATGGATGATGTGGAAGAAAAGAGAATGAATGGTGGCGATGGATGGAAAATGAAGAACGTGGCTTCCTTTAAAAAGAAACCTTTATTATAGGCATGCAACATGGAATTTAAAGAGATGTTGCAAGAGAAAGACCGAATCCTTTCACTACAGGAAGATCAGTGGCCGCATTCAAAACAAACTACTTCATAAATTCATCTTTGGATGCTGGCTTATGATACAACCAAAGACGGTGTCCATTAACTAGTAGCTTGAATCGAATTGGATCTACTGTAGCCAACTGCATTGAGCCATTATCGAAAAAAATTTCTATTTCATAAGGACCAAGCCATCATGTGGTTAGCTTACCTTGATTTTCCTTGTACCTAGAGTCATAGAATAGTGCCCAATCACCGATAGAGAATTGCTTAGTTCTGATATGATTGTCATGCCATTTTTTTTCTTTGCTATTGGATAGTTTCAGTATGTTGTAGGGCAGCTTTCCTCATCTCATCCAATGCATTCAACTGTAGGAGGAATTCCTTTTGAGCCTCAGAGATATCAATGTTATGCTAGAGAGCAGTCTTTAAGGTCTTATGATCAAACTCTATTGGTAACATGGCAGTCTTACCGTAGAGTAACTCAAAAGGAGTAAACCCTATATTTGTTTTCCATATTGTCCTATAGGCCCAGACTGCTTTAGGAAGGCGATTGCTCCAATCCTTCTTGTGTAATTGGACTATCTTTGTAAGGATTGCCTCAATTTCTTTGTTGGTAACCTCTGCCTGACCATTGGCTTGAGGGTGATAGGGGCTAGAGTTTTTGTGCCTGATCTTGTAATCATTCATCAATGTAGTGATTAAGATGGATGTAAACTGAGCTCCCTGATCAGTAACAAGTTCCCTTGGGACTCCAAACCAAGTAAAAATCTGCTCATAAAGGAACTCAACAACTTTATTGTCACAAGTATGTGTCATTGTTTTTACTTCTACTCACTTAATTACATAATCAGTACACACCAAAATGTATGATTTCCCATTGGATGGAGAATCAATAGGCCCAACAAAATCCATGCCCCATTTTTCAAAGGGATTAACTAACACTTGTGGATTTAGAGGCTTTTCATCAGACCTTGTTGGTCTCCCCATGCGTTGACATCTATCACATTTCCTAGTGTAGGTTGCAGCATCCTTGTGTAGTGTAGGCCAATAGTATCATGTATTAATCACTTTCATAGCTATTATCTTTGCTGCAAAGTGCCCACCATAGGGCTCATCATGGCAGGCATACAAAATGTCATAGGTCTCATCTTCCCTAACACACCTTCTCATGACTTGGTTAGGTTCTATGTAAAATAAACAGTCTACAATCCATGAAAAGTTAAAAATTTTCTCAACCAACAATTTCCTTTCCTTTGGTGAGAAGTGAGATGGAATCTTGTTTGTTGCTAAATAATTTGCAATATATGCATACCATGGAGTTTGAGCAGCAATAGAAAACAGATGTTCACCGAGAAAGCTATCATCAATTACCTTAGGGTTTGCAGGTGTAGTTTTTTGAAGTCGTGACAAGAAATTAGCCACCACATTAGCCCGACCTAGCTTATCAATAATTGTGATATCAAATTCCTGTAACAATAGGAGCCATCTTGCTAATCTGCCAGATATGGCAGACTTATTCATGAGGTACCTTATTGCTGCATGATCTGTATGAACAAATATTTGGTAACTAGTGATATAATGTCGAAACTTGTTCAGGGCATACACAACTGCTAGCAATTCTTTCTCTATGACAGTATAGTTTAATTCAGGGCCTTGAAGATTTTTGCTAATGAAATATATGGCATGCTCTATGAAATTCTCTTTATGTCCTAAAACTGCCCCTATGGCATAATCAGAAGCATTTGTGTGTATATGAAAAGGCAGACTCCACTTCAGTCCTTGAAGAATAGGTTCCCGAGTAAGTAAGTTCTTAAGCTACAGGAAAGATTTGTCACAGGCCTCAGTCCAGGTAAATTCAGAATCCTTTGTCAATAAGGCATATAATGGACTGGCTATTTTGCTGAAATCTTTGATAAATCTTCTATAATATCTAGCATGTCCTATGAAACTTCTAACATCCTTTTGTTTCATAGGTGTTTGCAAAGTTAGAATAACTTCAATTTTTGTAGGATTAACTTGAATTCTTGCTTGAGAGATGATGGCCTAAAACAATTGCCTCTTGCATCATCATAAAGCATTTCTCACTATTCAAAGACAAATTTTGCTCCTTACATCTTTTCAACACTTTTTCCAGATTGGCTAATGCTTCTTCATAAGTAACTCCATAAGTAGTGAAGTCATCCATGTAGATCTCCATAGAATCATGAGAAATATCAGCAAAAATACTAATCACTTCCCTTTGAAATGTTGCAGGTGCATTACATAGTCCAAAAGGTAAGACAGAGTAGGAAAAAGTGCCCCATGGACTGGTAAAAGTTGTTTTTTCTTGATCCTCAGGGGTAATTCTAATTTAATTATACCCACTATATCCATCCAAAAAGGAGAAATACTTTTTACCAGACAATGATTCTAGCACTTGGTCAACAAATGGTAGTGGAAAGTGATCCTTTTTAGTTGTTGTGTTCAGCTCCCTATAGTCTACACAAACTCTCCATTTTCCACCTTTTTTAGGAACAATCACCAATGGAGACACCCATTTACTATTTGAAATGGGGTAGATAAAACCAGCATCAAGCAATTTTTGGAGCTCTGTTTTAACTATTTCCCTGAGTGTTGGGTTTATCATTCTTTGAGGTTGCCTGACAAGTGAACAATATTCCTTAATGTAGATCCTATGAGTACAGAGTTGAGGATCTATTCCCTTCATATCCCCATAGTCCCATGCAAAAGTTTTGTTTGTTCTTGCAACATTGTGACTAGGGCAGCTTGTTGAGATTGAGACAACTTATTATTGATGTTCAGACAACGTCCTGGAGACACTTCTACTTGCTTGATAAGATCATTCATGGAGGCTGCTAATAAAGGTGGTGTTTGTATTTCATATGGAAGAAAATTATGATAAACTGTAGGAAATTTAGGTGGCAGGCTCTCAGAATTCAGTTGCTGTAGGAAACACTGCTGAAGACAGTTATCTGGAATAGATGGGCTACTCAGATTAGAGTTGGACTACAAAATGTGTAAAAGCAAGTCATCCTCACTCTAAAGCTAAGAAAATAGATTAGTTTGTAGCTATGATATTCAAATGTTTAACCCTTTCTAAGAAACTAAAATGCAATAGAAAAACATAAAAAAACACCTCAAGATTAGCCTAAGAAATTTGTAAAAGCAAAGAGAAAAAGTGTAAAATGATGCTAAATAGATATACCTCCCTTTTGCAGCTAAAACTCCTTGGTTGGCCCTTGATTTTGATTTGGTTTTTATGCTCCTTGATGGATTTTGATACAACTAAATGAAAGACTTGACTATGTGTTTGAATGCAAATGCAAATAGATGAAATTGATGGCTAAATGAGTGCACAAAATGGTAGCATTTAGTTGCAAAATGGCTAAGTGTTCTCCAAATGCCTTAGAGGAGGGGGTATTTATAGAAGAATTTGAATTCTCTAGAGAATTCAATGGTTGAGATTTATCCAACAAGGGCAAGATGGAGGGATAAAGTGAATTGAGGACTCACAAGCCCTCACATTTTGACATGTAGAATGTGAGATGGCTAAGGGTGAGATGTTGCGTAGGTGATGTGGAAGGAGAGTACATGATGTGGAGGAAGGACATGCACCTTGGAAGTACATTAGGAGATGAGAAGATTCCTTGGATGAATTAAAAATTCACATGCTTGGGAGAATCTAGTGGATAAGAGAGGGTCTCCAAAAAGGTGGGATTTTCTCACATGTGACTTGATGTGACAAGTCAAAGATTCTAGAAGATGCATGGGAAAAGGGAATTCTAGGAGGAATAAAAGTGAATTAAAAATTCATATTGGGAAGAGAGGAGCCTTGGATGAATAAAAATGAATTAAAAATTCCTTGGGGGATGGGGAGAGTTGACCAAGGTACTAATTAGGCCTAACTATTTAGTAATTAGAAGATAATTAGGGGTCAATGAGGATTAGAAGCCAACTTACAAAAGTTGGAGGATGTGACACATCCTAATCAAGGATTAGGCATGTGCACATTCTTAATGAAGAGATTAGGAGATGGATTAGGATTAGATGAAAATGACATGTGAGGAATTAAATAAATGTAATATTTATTTAATTCATTTGATGAAAAGAGGATTAAGGAGGGTAAGGTATTAATGATATTTCATTATTAATTAAATACCTTAGAGATTTTGTAGAATTAAGGATATTAATTAAATAATAGTAATATTACTTAATTAACTTGGATAAGAGGTTGTTTAGATGAAAAGTGAGAAATTTGGATAAATTAATTGTCCAAATTTGGATGTCTACATTTTTCCCCTCTTTGAGATGGTTTTATGAAGTAGCATCATTTCAAAGAATATTAAAACATAGAACCCAAAAGGAGATGGTTAGATTGGAAAAGAAGCATCAGTCATTCAAAGGAGTGACTAGGAAGGAAAAAAAAAAGATGGGGGTGAAGATGAAGATTAGGGATTGAGGATTCCCCCTTGAGAGGACATGCGGGTTCAAGAGAACATGGATGTGCTCTCGAAATGGATGAGATGATGAAATGGGAGATGAGGAAGAGGATGCAAAGGGATGGATATGAAAGGATGAAAAGGTGACAGGAGGTTGGGAAGGAAAAATGGATGCAAGGATGAAGATAATGTTGCCCTTGTCAAGCTACAAGCAAAAATAGGTGGATGATGGATGGAGTGTCATTGATGAGGGAATGGTATATCCGAAAACAACATGAGGATAGGGAAGGATACATTCCAATGAGTGGTATTGATGAGGGAAGGATACATCCCAAAACACCGAAGGGATATGGAAGAATACATCTGGATGATGATTATGATGAGGATGATTGGATCAAGGCTTGTAACAAGACTGGGGACAAGACCAAGGATATGATTAGATGATTGGTGCTAGATTGAATGGATGGGGATTGGATAGAGATGTGAGATGAGGATGAAGGAGGAATGGATGGGGGGTGCATGCAAGATGATATAAATGAAATGCAAATCCTAATGCAAATTTCCATCTTCGGAGCACTAATTTTTGCTATAGCATAAGACACCAAGTGCCAGGGTATGTGGAACCAAGGTGTATTAGTGTCTAATGCATGAAACAAACACAACATACAAGAAAGCTATCCCAACAACCCAAAGTCATGAAGACCTTGGTCTGGCCAGGTATTGAGATAACCACAAGCACAAAAGGATGCCCCAACATAATACAAGACCCCAGGGATCTTGGTGGGTACTACGTGGGAGAACTGAGAAGACATAAACAAACAAAAGATCAAGATATGACCCTATGTTGACTAACCAAAACACACCATAATATGATGGATCATGGCGGCCTTGACAAGTGATGATAGGGAGATCAAATGATAAACAAAAGCCAAAAGTATCAAATATTCCAATCAAGTTCAAACATCCTTTGCCATAGGATCAAAAGGGATGGATGGGGTTGATGAGGTCTATTAGGAAGGATGCATCCTGTTGAGACCAAAGATGATGGATACTAAACTAAAAGATCGATATGACACAGGATATTTGGAACTGATTGGATCTGATGATACAAGTGGATCTTGTTTGTTAAGAACCAACTAGATAAGGGCATAGCATGACCACACGACACAAGGAAGACAAGCCACGAGATTGAAACACCCTAAAGACCTAGGGGCTCGGGATCCAATCAAAGATTAGCCTTGCCTACGTGAAAGCGCAGAGCCCGCATAGTTTGATAAAAGGTTGTTAACTGACCATGGATAAAAATAGAAAGAGGACAATGAAGACTGATGGTGGATGACAAGGACTAGAGAGAAAAAAGCGAAGACTGATGATAAACGAGAAAGGAGTGGATGGATAGAGCAAAAAGATCGATGCTAGACAATAGATAGAGGAGCCAAGTGGACAATGAAGATCGATAATGGAATGATAAAAGAGTAGATTGAAAAAGTAGAAAGATCGATGCTAGATGATAGAGAAGCCAAGTGGAAAATGAAGATCGATGATGGAACGATAAAAGAGCAGATGGAAAAAGCAGAAAGACCGATGCTAGATGAAAGAGGAGCCACGAGGGCGGATCAAGTGATCAACCTTGCCTATGTGAAAGCACAGGGGCAACGTAGTTCGACAAAAGACCGAAGATAAATGATAGATAAAGGATGATGATAGGATGAGTGAGTGGAGGATGATGATAGGATGAGTGTATAAAAATATGGGACATATATGATGAGATAGGATAGACCTATTGGATTGGATAGGATGATGATGATCACATAAAGCTCAGGGATGGGATAGTTATCCAAATCATTAAAATGACTTCGGATGAGTGATGAAAAGTGACAGGGGATTGGAAAGATGTGAAAGAGAAGCATGAGTGATGACAATTAGATAAATGGCATTGGGTTGCATGGAGGGAGGCTTAAGCTAGATACCAATGACAAGGGATGAGGATAAAGATGAAAGAATGGGTAGAGAGATAGGGATGGGGGATGGAAGACATTGTTTGAATGGATAGGAAGATAAGGATTGGGAGATGAAAGGGATGCTAGGATAGATGGATAGGAATATAAGGATGGGGATTTGGAAGGGATGTCATGATAGATGGATAGGGAGATAAAGGGTTGTTATGATGGATAATGTCTCCAAGGACTATGTTACAAAGGAAGTAGATGCCCCCACTCTAGATATGTCATGTATGATGAGGCATGAGGGATGGAAGAAGATAAAGGATATAACTAGAGGAGGATAGGATGGGTGACTAAGGAATACAATAGAGCACGGATGAAGGGAATGTATACCAAGAGGTGTCCAAAGCATGCATAGAGAGGTGCCCTTGTTTTGATCGAGATCACAAGGATGGAGGGATGGGAGATAAATGGGATATGATGGTAGGATGCAGAAGATAGGTGGGATGAGGGGATGAATGACATACAACAGGAAGATAGGTGCATAGGTGGAGGCATAGTAGGAAGCATAGTGGATGGAGGGAATGCATATCAGGAGGCTACCCCCAAGTGCAGATGGGGATTTACGCATGACGCATGTTTGCCAGGTTTTCATCATGGTACTTATCCAAGGTGCTTGTTTTCCAAGTTTTCACCATTGGATGGATTATTTCTCTTTACTATTTTATTTTATTTTTATTTTTTTGGATTTTTCTAAATTGTTTTTGGATTTTTTGACTTTTTTAGATTTTTTTGTGACTTTTTTGGATTTTTTGAGTTTTTGGATGGCATGCGAAAGGTGATGGATAAGGATAGGGAAGTGAATAGGTGGATTTATAAGACATGTGATAAGGATATGGATGAAAGACTCAAGCATCAAGTTCTATACGAGGCATTAAGAGCCTCTATTCAAACCGATTGTTAGATGTTGGTACAACCTTATTAGGATAAGTGGATTATGCAAGAGGATGAATTAGAGGGATTTGATGGGGGAGATATGTGGGGTAATGGGTGGGATGTTGGAAAGGGCATGGATAGAATGATGGGGTGGATATCTGATGGGGAGATGTGTTCAGGACCAACATTGGCACATGTGGTGGTGGATGTGAAAAGATAAGAGGATTAATGGATAGAGAATGTGTGGATAATGGAGGAGATGGGGTGGTGAAATTTTGAACATAAGGACCCAAAATAGACTTAGGAGATGAAAGGGGTGTATGACTAGCTTTTGGATTAGCAACTTTGGATGTTCTTATAGATTTTTCATTTGATGGCATTGCATATTTTTTCTTTGGGATCCACATGGTTTTGATCTTTGCTTTGGTGGGCCTTTGTGGCCTACAGATGCGATTTAGATTTAGATTTTATTTTTCTTCTCTTCACCGTGTCTTTTAGAGGGGACATGAGGAGCTGGAGGTTCATGTGGATCTTTAGATTTAGGAATTTTTGCTTTGGCATCCAAAGTGTGTTTACTAGCAATGGGATGGGTGTGAGGACATGGATGATCTGGAGTGATGGAGATAGAATTATGAGGATTACGTGTAGATGGAGAATGTGTAGGTATGTGCCTTTGTTGATCCTAATTAGGGGAAATGTGAGTGGGATGTTTATGATGGATGACATGGATAGGTGATGAATGGATGAAAGGATGGATAGGCCAAGATGGAGGAGGTGATTTTAGGGTATAGGGGCCCAAAATAGACGGAGTGGGTGGAGGATATGAAGGGAGATGGTGGATGGAGGGATGTAAGGACCCAAAATGGATGGAGCAGATGAAGGGGGAATATGGATGGTTGTTTTGAAGCAATACGATAGAGGAGGAGGGATGGAAGCATATGGTCTGGTGGAGTGATGGGAAGAGCTGACATTTCTTTTGGAAAAGGCTCGTTGAGGACGTCTAGAGGTTGTACCAACATCTTTAGAATGTGAGTCTTGGGAAATAGGTCCAAGACCTTGCCTGCAGACTTGTTCTAAGTTGACTTGGATGGGCTCCAAAATACCTTGCTCATGAAGGCCTAGACCTTTACCTTGATAGTTCATTTTCTTGAGCATGCGATCCATGATAGGATTTGTGTTTTTCTAAAAACATGATGCAAGTCCATTATTAGGTGGAGGATGATGGGTGGTATATACACTATGTTTTTCTTCTGCAAGGAGGCCACCGTGGAAGAATGTGAGAATACCAAGGGGATATGCAAGCGGTGTGGGGATAGTAGTTTTAGGCGATGATGGGGGATCATGAGAGGGAGATGATGGGATAGTAGCATTTCGATGGGTGGTATCAAGAGAGGGATCAATGGATATGATAGGATCTGGATTTGTGGTAGTGGGATCATGCAATGGAGATGGAGATGGAGCGGTGGAAGCTTGAATGACAAGGGGATCATGGGGTGGAATGGATGGGGGACTGTGATCTTGAGGTGGACTAGATGGGATGGTAGGATCTTGATCTGAAGAAGGGGATATGTTGGCATGCTTTGGATTAGGATCTTGGCATGACTCATCGTATGTAGGAGGCATGATAATGGAGTCTTGGAGGGACTCTTCAAGGGGGGAAAGATGGAGGATTCAAAATATTCATGGGAATGGATTTTAGTGACACTAGGAGTGGAAGAAGTGGATTGGATTAGGGTGTTGTCGATGGGTTTGATGACTCTAGGAGATGGGGGTTTAACAGATTCAGAGGATGTGATGGTAGGAGATGGAGGTTCAACAGATTCATAAGATGTGATGTTAGGAGATGGGGGCTTAGTGGCTTCATAGGATGTGATGGTAGGAGATGGAGGTTCAGAGGATGTGATGTTAGGAGATGGGGGCTCAATGAATTCAGAGGATGTGAGTGGTGCTAGGGGTGGTACCATCAATCATAGGTGTTGGGTGGAGAAGGGTCTTGTCACTAATGACTATGGATGATGGGTTGGGATGACATGATTCCACTACTTCAAGGTGTGGAGTTGGAGATGTATTCTTTTCTATAAGTCCTTGGAGAACTTCTGGAGTGAGAAACTTGAATACTCTAGGCTGAGATGGCATGGTAGGAGTGGATGAAGGATTATGGATTGGTGGGGGATTAGGACTAGGGATTGGTGGATTAGGATTAGATGGGGGAATGGGATTGGATGCAAGACTAGGAATAGATGGGGGATTAAGATTAGATGAAGGGTTAAGATAGGGGTATTGGAATGGTGAATTAGGACATGAGGATGCGGGTGGTGGATTGTAGTAGGGATATTGGGATGGTGGATTAGGATGGGAAGATTGAGGTGGCAGATTGAGATAGGTTGGTCCGGGTGTTGGATTAGGATAGGAAGGTGTGAATGTTATATTAGGATAGGCTGGTGTGGATGTTGGATTAGGATAGGAAGGTGTGAATGTTGGATTAGGATAGGAAGGTGTGAATGTAGGATTAGGGTGAGCAGATTGGTATGGAAGATTAGGGTAGTGGGTATATGCGGATGAAGGGTTGAGATAGGAGGATGTGGAAGGGGGATTAGGATAGGAGTATTGTGATGGCAGACTAGGATAAGAGGACGATGTAGATGAAGGATATGATGGATATGATGGATATGATGGATATCCCTTGTCAAATGTAGCATAAGCAACATGATTAGGAATGGATGAAGACATAATGGGATAACTCGAAGGGGTGATTGGATTTTGGAAAGTGGGTGGAGAAAGCTTACTAAAAATGATATTGTCTAGGGGATCTATGTCACATTTTTCTTGATCGACAAGACTTTCGTTATCGTTGTCAACGTAATGAGGGTTTCCCTTGACCACTATTGATGGAGGATACAGATTTATGATGGTGAAAGGATTCATGGATGAAAGATTATGGATGGGGATGGTCTAAAGCTCAAATCGAGATTTAGGTTAAGCTCATATCAGGATTGGATTAAAGCTTAGATTAGGATGATTGGATGAAGTGATGGGATTGATTCTAATGATCAAATTTGATTATGAAAGGATGATTACAAATTTGCTTCGAGATGGAAGTAAATTGATTGGGTCGAAGGTGAATGGATAGGGATGTGACTGGATTGGATTGATCGATGATTGATAAGACCGACTTTTGGACTAGATAGGATGATGGAAGGGATTCTAAACCTCATTCAAAGATTATCCTAGGTGACTTATGATGCTGATTGATCAGATTAAAGGATAAATGGATGATTGCAGCACCAAATCCACTTTGAGATTGAAAGTGGATTGATTGGGTTGACGACGATAATTGACTGACTCAGGACGGATGACAATCCTAAGCAGATGTTGATGGTGACAATTAGATCAAACACTTAGGTCAATTTGGATAATAACTTGAGATGAAGTTCAAGGGATTTGGATGGGGAAAATGATGATCTGATTAGAGAAATGGATGAACGAATACTCAGAACAAGTAAACGATTGATTGGAATGGATGAACGACTACTCAGAACAAGTAAACGACTACTCACAATGGATGAATGATTCTTGGAATGAGAAGATGAAGGTTTGGAATAGATGAAAGATTACTCAGAATGAGTAAATGATTGATCAAGATTGTTGAATGAGCATTTGAAATGATTGAAGGAGGTGTGAAATGGATGAATTTTTACTCAGAACAAGAGTTCGGAATGAGGAAATGAGGTGTGAAATGGATGAATGTTTACTCAGAACGAGTAAACGGATAATTGGAATGATAGAATGAGAGTTTGAAATGATGAAAGGAGGTTTGAAATGGATGAATGTTTACTTGGAATGAGGAAATGAATTATCAGAATGATATAAGGAGAGTTTGAAATGATGAAAGGAGGTGTACAATGGATGAATGTTTACTCAGAACGAGTAAACGGATGATTGAAACGATAGAACAAGAGTTTGAAATGATGAAAGGAGGTGTGTAATGGATGAATGTTTACCAAAAATGAGTAAACAGATGATCAGAACAATAGAACAAGAGTTTTAAATGATGAAAGGAGGTGTGCAATGGATGAATGTTTACTCGGAACGAGTAAACAAATGATCAGAACGATAGAACGAGAGTTTGAAATGATGAAATGAGGTGTGAAATGGATGAATGTTTACTTAGAACGAGTAAACGGATGATCGAAATGATAGAACAAGAGTTTAGAATGATGAAAGGAGGTGTGAAATGGATGATCGAAAAGGGAGAATAACTGTTCAAAATGGATGAATGAAAGGTTGAAATGACTAAAGCTCAGATTAGGGTTTTAGTTAAGCTCAAATTATGATTAGATTAAAGCTCAGATTAGGATTGGGTTGAAGATGAGAATGATTGGAGGATGTGATGGAATTAATTCTACACCAACTTCCAAAGTTTAAGGGACGTAAGGTGTCGACAATCGGATTTTTCCAGATTTGGCAATTTTCAAAAATTATCAAATTTTGCCATTTTAGGAAACTTCACAGACATACTTTTGAGAGTTCAGTTTTTTTTCAAAAAATACCCAAAACTAAGATAGGATGAATTTCCAACTAACATCCCAAATTTGAGACATGCATTCCGAGTTATTAACGAAAATGATTCGTTAAAGAACTAAAAAAAAACACTAAATTGCGATTTTGAGGGTTAAGATGGAAGTTTGAGGCCCCAAAAATGTGTCAAAATGGGGTCCAAAAGACTTGTAATCCATCGGGCATCCACATGCCATCTCATATCGCAACTACCCATAAAATTCTAGCTCAAACAGACACCCGAGTCAAAAGTTATGGCCTCTGGAAGTTTCGGCACAAAAATTAAAATTCTCAAAATTAAGTTTAGGTGATTGGGATGGATGATTTGATGCTGGACATGGACTCTAATGATGTTCTAAGTGACACTTATGTGATTTTGTTGATGAAATGATGAATTTTAGAAAAGTGTTGATGATAGGCAAACAGGTGCTCGAAATAGATGAATGACTCTCAGAATGAGGGGAGGAAGATTCAAAATAGATGAATGAGTACTAAGAACGAGTGAACGAGTGCTCGAAATTAGGATTGGATTGAAAGATCTGATGGGATTGGTTCCACCGGTCAGATTTGGGAATTAGATATGTTTGTTTGCCATTTTTTTTTGTTGAGGGGCGAATATGCCCTTTTTAGGGGTCATGGGGCGACTATGCCCTCTCAAAGGGGCAGATTCACCCTTTTCAGGGGTTTTGGGGCGACTATGCCCTCTCAGAGGGGCAGTTTTGTCCCTTTTAGGGGTTTTGGGGTGACTATGCCCCCTCAGAGGGGCAGATTTGCCCTTTTTAGGGGTTCTGGGGTGACTATGCCCTCTCAGAGGGGCAGATTCACCCTTTTCAGGGGTTCTAGGGTTACTATACCCTCTCAGAGGGGTAGATTCACCCTTTTCAAGGGTTCTAGGGTGACTACGCCCCCTCAAAGGGGAAGATTCGCCCTTTTCAGGGGTTCTGGGTAAACTCTGCCCCCTAAGAGGGGCATATTCACCCCTTTTAGGGGTTTTGGGGCGACTATGCCCCCTCAGATGGACAGATTCACCCTTTTTAGGGGTTCTGGGGTGACTATGCCCTCTCAAAGGGGCATATTCACCCTTTTTAGGGGTTCTAGGGCGACTATGCCCCCTGAGAGGGGTAGATTCGCCCCACTACTTTATGTACTTTTTAAGTGGGTAAACAGGCTGTAAGAGATGGTTGATTGGAATGGGGTGTTAGATAATCGGATTGAGGAAATAGATGATTGGATTGGGAAAATGAATGATAGGAGTGGATGATCAATCACTTGAAACTAGTAAATGATTGTTTGGAATGGATGAACAATTGAAAGCTCAAAATGAGTAAACGATTGATTGGAAAGGATGAACAACACTCAGAATGAGGACATGGATGCTTGGAATGGATGAAAGAGTACTCAAAATGAGTAAATGGAGGATTGCAAGGGATGCAAGACTACTTAGTCAAACGAATGTTGGAATGGTTAAGTGAAGGTTTGGAATGGCTAAATGAAGGTTTGGAATGATAAAATGGAGGTTTAGAATGAAAAAATGAAGGCTTGGGATGATCAAACAAAGGTTTGGAATGATTAGACGATGATTTAGAGGCTAAACAGAGCTAAACATTGTGATTTTGACTATTCAGGAGGGAAAATTCACCCTTTTGCAGTAAATCAATGGGCACAGTCGCCCTTCTATGATAAAATAGGGGCGTAGTCACCCTTCTGTGGTAAAATAGGGGTGCAGTCACCCTTCTGTGGTAAATCAGAGAATTGGTTTGATGAAAATAACTATGGCAAGGACTTTAGAAAGACAATAATAAGGCCAATTTTTCAAAAAGTTTACTGGCTTCTCACAAGAAAAATACTCTCAAGAAAACACAACCCTATGATTAGTGTTAAGGATATGGCCAGTGAGGGTCTTAATCTAGGATGTACAAGGTGTCTAGGGAGTCCTCGATATACTCTTGGTACATGAGGCACAACCGTGAACACCAGCCCGTCACAAGCATGAGTCGGGAACCCCAGCGAGATAGTGAAGGGCTCAGACCAACTCTTCACATCTATCTAGGTATCACCCTAGCTTCGATGCTCCACCAATTACGACGTGACTGAATTGGGGTATAGCTTTTGCTCTCCCCCCTTTGTATACTCTACCAATACGCATGGTTGGAATCGTCCCTTGGGGTGATGAAATCCCCAAGCAGGTCCCACTAGAAAGAAAGCACTAACTATCTGCAACTACTCCCCAAGCTCACACGAAGTGCAAGGGGAAAATGAAAACAGACTAATGCCCCCTTTGGGCAACAAAAAAGGATAAACACAGCAAACAATGAATATTACTTCCCCTAATTAAACTATATTCTCATATTAACGAAAAGAGCAAGGATAGATTTAAAAATCTGAGCAAATGGATAGCCCCTCAAGAAAATGTTAATTGTTTTATCCTGCTTTCTTCATCAATTTCACAAGAATATGCTGTAAAAAGTTACTAAAAACACTAATAACCTTGCAAGAAATAGTGTTAGGGGGTTAGTACCTAAAAATAGCAAAAATTGAAGCTAAAATGACAATTTTACCTTCCAAAATGTGTTGCTTTGCAGTGACAAGAGGTCGTAGTTTCCCTTTTGCAGTAAATTAGGGGGCGCAACCGCCCTTCTGCAGTAGATTAGGGGGTGCAATTTCCCTTCTGCGATAAACCAGGGGTGCAGTCACCCTTCTGCGGTAGATCAGGGGGCACAATTGCCCTTCTGCGATAAATCAGGGGTGCAGTCACCCTTTTGTAGTAAATCAGGGGCGCAATCGCCCTTCTATGGTAAATCAGGGGTTCAGTCACCCTTCTACGATAAATCAGGGGGCGCAGTTGCCCTACTGTGAAAGATCAAGGGCACAATCGCCCTTCTATAAATTGTTAGCACAAAAATTTTAACTAAGGGGGCATAGTCGCCCTTCTACAGAAAAGTGTTAGCACATAAATTTTAGCCAAGGGGGCATAGTCACCCTTCAGCAGTAAAAGTGTTAGCATAGAAATTTTAGTTAAGAGGGCGTAGTCGCCCTTCTACAGTAAATTAGGGGCACATTCACCCTTTTGCAGTAAATCGGGGGCGTAGTCGCCCTTCTATAGTAACCAAGAGGGCGTAGTCACCCTTCTATGACGTATTCCTGCAAAAAACTCAACAACAACAAACGTGAAATTGAGGAACCCACATGTGGGTCCCATTGGGCGTGCCATAAATGTGATATCCAAATGTTTAACCCTTTATAAGCAACTAAAATGCAATGGAAAAACATAAAGAAACACCTCAAGATTAGCCTAAGAAATTTGTAAAATCAAAGAGGAAAAGTGTAAAATGATGCTAAATAGATATACCTCCATTTTGCAGCTAAAAATCCTTGGTTGGCCCTTGATTTTGATTTGGTTTGTATACTTCTTGATGGCTTTTGATACAACTAAATGAAAGACTTGACTATGTGTTTAAATGCAAATGCAAATAGATGAAATTGATGGCTAAATGAGTGCACAAAATGGTAGCATTTAGTTGCAAAATGGCTAAGTGTTCTCCAAATGCCTTAGAGGAGGGGGTATTTATAGAAGAATTTGAATTCTCTAGAGAATTCAATGGTTGAGATTTATCCAACAAGGCCAAGATGGAGGGCTAAAGTGAGTTGAGGACTCACAAGCCCTCACATTTTGACATGTGGAATGTGAGATGGCTAAGGGTGAGATGATGTGTAGGTGATGTGGAAGGAGAGTATATGATGTGGAGGAAGGACATGTACCTTGGAAGTACATTGGCAGATGAGAAGATTCTTTATATGAATTAAAAATTCACATGCTTTGGAGAATCTAGTGGATAAGAGAGGGTCTCAAAAAAGGTGGGAGTTTGTCACATGTGATTTGATGTGACAAGTCAAAGATTCTAGAAGATGCATGGGAAAGGGGAATTCTAGGATCCTTGGATGAATAAAAAGGAATTAAAAATTCCTCGGGAGATGGGGAGAGTTGACCAAGGTACTAATTAGGCTTAACTAATCAGTAATTAGAAGATAATTAAGGGTTAATGAGGATTAGAAGCCAACTTGCAAAAGTTGGAGGATGTGACACATCCTAATCAAGGATTAGGCATGTGCACATTCTTAATGAAGAGACTAGGAAATGGATTAGGATTAGATGAAAATGACATGTGAGGAATTAAATAAATGTAATATTTATTTAATTCATTTGATGAAAAGAGGATTAAGGAGGGTAAGGTATTAATTATATTTCATTATTAATTAAATACCTTAGGTATTTTGTAGAATTAAGGATATTAACTAAATAATAGTAATATTACTTAATTAACTTGGATAAGAGATTGTTTAGATGAAAAGTGATAAATTTGGATAAATTAATTGTCCAAATTTGGATGTCTACAGTAGCATCATTAGTTGAGCCAATGAATTGACTTCTTCAGTTTCCTCTCCTAAATCTGGCCAAATAGGTTGAGACAAGTTTGGCTTAGGCTGGGCAGGTGGGTATAAAGCCAATTTCTTTCTTGAATGAGCATCAGAAATTGTCATGTCTCCTGAACGACATCCTATAAAAGCATCAGTTGTGGCTAACCATGGTCTACCTAGGATGATAGGATATCCTCCCAATTTTTTCTTAGTAGACAATATAGTAAAATCTGTTGGGTATTCCCAAGACTCAAGGATGATAATAACATCTTCTAGCATTCCATCAGGTTTTACAGTGGAACTATCGACAAGCTGCAAGACGGTAGGTGTAGACCAAATGTTTAAGATATTCAAATACTCCATTGTATTCTTGGTCATAACATTGATGTCTGCACCAAGGTCAATCAAAACATTCTTTACTATCTGGCCATTAATATTTATTTGTACCACAGGACTCCCAGGGTCAGTATATTTTGGAATGACTACCTTCCCTAACATAATATCTGCCAACTATCCTAGAACATGGATAGTTTGGGGATCATTTTTCTTTCTTCCTGGTTTCTTTAAACATGCCTCCTTAATGGCTTTTCCATAAATTAGGATATCTTTAATGGCTTGAAAAAGGGGGATTTGAATGTGTACATTCTTTAACTGATCCAAAATATCAAAGGTAGGCTCTTCCATAGACTTGGATGTAGTAATTTGCAATCTTTGAGGAAAAGGTGGTTTGGTCTGATGCTACAGGACAGGCTCCTTAGAGATAGTATCTGATACAGGAATATGTTCTGTAGGATCAGTAGGTTGCTCAGAGGCAGAGTTTGGAATCTCTGTTATTACAGGCAGCTGTGGAGCAAGGAGAGTGGTTCCTGACCTAAGATGGATATCATGAATATCCAGGGCATAAGCTAGATATTGATTGGCTTCAAAAAAAAAAAAAGGTTGTTGTTGCTGCTACTACTTATTATTAGGATTTTGCAATGGTTGAGTAGGCATAGGCGCTTATTTTGGAGGGCCAGTATTTGTTGCAGGTGTTGCAGGAGGTGGCATGAGGGCCTGAGGTTGTGGCTGTTGAAACTGCAGAGATCCAGGGGATTGGTTCTGCCATTGCTGAAAACCTATTCATTGAGGATTCTACTGCCAGTTACCTTGGGGTGGAGTCCATTGTCCTTGTGGCTGTTGCCAACCTCCTTGAGGAAATTTCCATTGAGGACTCTGATAGTTAGCCTAATGTGATTGCAATGTATTCCAAGGTAGTGATGGGCCATATGTAGGTTGCCATTGGTTATTGTAATTAGAATAAGGATTACCAAAAGTCAAAGGGTCTTGAGGCATACCTTGTCTTTGAGCCCATGGTCGCTTTTGTACAATAGAGAATACTTGGTCATCATCACTCTCTACCATCTTAAAGTTAGTAGGTAACTGTTTAGCCTCCAGGTTAGCCACCATCTTACATCTGCAGTCTTATTTCTTCTATATGCAATGTGGATAGAACTTCACCAAGATTGCTTTAGCTTCCTCATGTTTCTTCTGAGCTTGCATAGTATCCAACTATGTAGCCATGTTGTTTATGATATCCTGCTTGAAATTGGACAACAAATTTGTGATCTCCATCTGTGAAAATCCATTAATAGAAGAATTTTCCACTGTGGCTTGATGACCTCTACCCTTCTTAACAATTGCTTGAGAGTAGTTGAGACATATTTTCTTGATATCATCCCAAGGAAGTTGGGTTATATCTCCTCCTCCCATCAGGTCGAGGGCATCTATACAGGTATCACTGATTCCCCTTAGAAAAAGTAGTTTCTAAGATTCTTCATTGAGAGCATGGTCTGAATTCCTTTTCAGGGAAAACAAGAATTTTGAGATATAGTCTTACAGGCTTTCATCCTCCTTTTGTTGAATTCTGAATATATCATCTCCCTTACTACCACTCTTACAATATTCCTTGTATTTCTCAAGAAATTTTGTTTGCATGGCTGCCCAACTATCAAAAACTCCCCTTCCCAAACTCATAAACCATCTAAAGGCTCCTTCCTTCAAAGTGGCAGGAAACAACTTCAGCCTGTGAGCATCTGAAGTGTAATCATAGTTGTGACAGAGGATGTCAAACTCAAACAAGAAAGTGTCTGGGTCCTTTGTAACTAGTCCATAGAACTTGGGAAGTAATGAAGAAGGAATATTTTTAAGGTTATTATTATCTTGCTGAGCAATGATAGGGAATTCAAAAGCAGGAGGTTGGTTAGGTGGGTTACGTGCCATATTTGTTGGACGGAGTATCAAGGAAAATAGATTTTCTTTAGGTTCTTCGTAAGCTGGGTCAAATGGTAATTCAACAAGCAGGTTTTCAGCAAATGGATTGATATCTTGGTCTCCTCCTTCCTCAAATAGATTATAAGTTGGTTCAGGATTGTGATGAATGAATGGAAGGTTAGGGAAGAATCTTCCCAGAGCGTCTCTTCTTCTATGCATGCAATAGAATGAACTGTAACTTGAATGATTTTTGAAAATGCTTGAATAACAGACTAAACTACTGCTAACAATGACTATGACAGGTTCTTAGCTTGACACCATCCCCAACAACGGTGCCAAAAAATGGTCGCACCCACAAAAGGATATAAAAGTCACGAAAAATCCTAACCTGGGAATTGGACATTCCAGTAGGTGACTAACATCTTCTTATGGTCATTCATTTACATTGTCAAAACTAGGGAACGTATACTTGAAATGGAGCGGCACTATATGTGCACTAAGAACTAGCTTCAGTCACAATTTACCATAAATAAATGTGTGAAAGGAATTCTACTTATGCTACAGGAATGTAATCGTAAAGCTTTCTTAAATTAAGCATAACTTAATCAAAGCAGACATCACGATAACTGTTACTGAGAAACAAACTATGAACTAGCCTTATGCTACAGGAATAAACATAGGGATGGATTCCCAATGCTGCAAGAACAATATAAGACTAATTTTGCACTAAAACTTTCCATAATAAAATCTAACTTATGATCAATAGAAGATAAAAAACTAACTAACTATAGATACTTACTAAGTGGGCCCCCTTAGCAAGCATCAACCAGCTATGCAAGAATTGAACTCAGAACTTCATCAACCTTTTATTCATAAACTTAGAATGATATACATTGTTATGATCATATGAAAACTAACACAAAACTCTATCTCTTATCATAGTAATAACTCTTACATATTTTGCTTCTTATTACCATACTAACTTTTACATGCAATGCTTGCTCACTTGTGCAGGAGGAACACTTATTTAAACCGGAAAAGCAACTAACTAACTAATAGAGAAAGATGTGAACATAAAAATGTTTCCTGAAACCGAGGAACAAACTTCTCATAAATGAAAGCATATCTGTTCAACCCGATCCAAGGAGAAGATTTAGCATTCCACTCTTTCCAGATTAATGATCATTTAAGTTTCTTCCCAACGACTCGGTCAGAGAGTCTTTGCTGGAACAACTTTCTTGACGTCATGCAGGAAATGGACTTTACTACAGGGCCGAGATCCATTGCACTTGACTCGTTCATGCTCCCTTCAACAACCTACGATGCACACGGCAACATAAGCAAAATAAAGCATGTGTGGAAAACAACACGATACATTCATTAATCACATATTAAATCTATTTCATTATTCAAAAAGCATATGCATTATACCAGTCATTCGGGAGGTCAAACAAGGTAAATAATAAGACACAGAGATTTTAAGTTGTAGGAATATAGGAATGTATTGCTACAAGATACTACCCAATTTCAAATAAAACGTCTTTAATCAAATAGTTAAAAAATCCATTAGCAATAAGAGTAGAGATATTAAAAATACAGCATGATACTCGAATTATGACCATATCCTGAGCTCATCAGTTCTTGCCATGCATCATGATATCCTTCCTAGGAGGAGGGTTTTGTGGAGAACTACAAACCAAATTTTCTTGACATTCAAAGGTTGGTTCTTCTAGAAGGACTTCGTCACAAGTATGAGGATGATCAATGGCTGAATTGGCTTGCTCAAGAAGGTTTTGCTTAGGTGAAAGGGGATAACTAAGATTCTAATGAATCTCATTGGTTGTGTTTTCTAACATCAAAGTATCTTCCTTACAACTAGGGGAGATACTAGGAGAAAAAAAAATATGATTATCATGAGCATTTACAACTTCATTCCTTTGTTTGCGAATGTCTTCCAAAACAGGATAGATGGGGGAAGGATCATAAAGAGGGCTATGGTAGACCAACATGTCCTTTTCATTTATAATCTTATCTTCCTCAAAATTATTCTCACAATCCAAAGGAGAATGGATATTGGGTAAGGTGACGTTTAGGAATGTGTATAATTTCATTCTCTTATGCTATAATATCTTCCCAAAGGGGATGAGGAGAAGGACAAACAAGATCTTCATGATTTTCTATGAGTGTTTCTTCTTTTTCCACGATAGCTTCATCACTAAAAGGAGAGATATTGAAAGAAGAAAAAATATGATCATCATGGTTATCTATGTTTGTATGCTCTTCTATCATATCATCCACACAAATAGGAGAGATAGGAGGGGGTGTGAGTTTAAGGTTAACATTGTCATTTCCACTCTCTTGTGCTAAGAGACTCTCATAACTAGGACATGCATTGAATAAATTATGATCATGCTTATTGACTTAATTTTTCTTTGCAAATTTGGAGAAGATTGAAAGTAAAATTTTGAAAGAACAATCTATGCTAACTCAAAATGCAATGCTGAAATGAAATGCAATTTTTAGATGATAATTGATTGATTATGACATGTAACAATATGAGAATGCAAACTTGAAATTTAAACCATGCATGAAATGAGCTAAATTAAGCTATATTTGATGAAATGCATGTTACATAAATGCACTCAACTAATATAGTTAGGAAATGGCACCAAACAAATTCCTAAAAATAGGGTTTTTAGCTCTATAAAAGGCAATTTCAAGGGTGAAAAGGGGCTAATTCGCCCAAGGTGGCAAATGAGTCCCAGTATGGATTTTTTTTCAGAAATTTTAGAAATTTTTGAAGGATTTTGATGTTTTCTGAGTGCTATGATGTAGATCTAAGGTAAAAATGCATAATTTCAGAAAATTTACATGAAATTAAATGCCAAAAATGCAACCTAAATGCACTTTTTATGAATGCAAAATTTTAAACCTAGCATGCAAATGAATTCATGCAAATCCTAATGCAAGATCAAAGAAAGCTACATGTATGATGTAGGAATCCAAAATAAGATAAGAAATTGTTCAAAAAGTAGGTTCACCAAAATGAACCATAGATTTTTGGCACCATAAGACTCTCTATCTCTTCTAGGGATTTTCACCTAAAAGGAGAGAGGTAGGCAAAAAATGTTGGCTAGGTTCACTCAAATTATGCAATGTATGATGTTATTTTAACTAAATGAAATGATCTAGGTGTAGTCAACTGATAAGATTGATTGATTAAGTATGCAAAACCTAAGAAATGTAACTTTTTTGAAAACACATTGTGTTATGCAGAAATGAACTAGAAATGCATGCAAAAATAAAAAGAATTGAACCAAATTGAAAGTGTGCACCTAGAATGTGGATGAAGACTAGAAATAGCTTCTGAAATGATGATAATCCTTATTTTTAGGTCTCGTGGGACTCATTCACCATTGTGGGTGAATTAGTCCCAGTTCTGTAAAATTGAGCTAGAACTTGTTTCTGACAAAAGGGTACTAAAAAATAAATAAAAATAAAAATTGACCTTGGAGTGGGACTCATTTTCCACTCATGGTGAATGATTCCACTTATGAATTTCTAGATTTTCAAAAGTGGAATTCGAAGCTTTTGACCTTCACTTTGACTTCCTACAAGTGTGTGCTTCTATTACTCTGATTCACAGGTCTAAAAATGAGTTTTTGTTGATATTTTGGCTTGTTGAATGAGGAGAAGACTTTAACAACCTTAAAAATTAATCTTCAATGATTTCCAAGCTTCCAAGAGTCCTAAATCTGAATACACACAAGACAAGAGAGAGAAATATTGAATGTTAGGGCACAGGGGTTTGCCTTGGTTAAACCCCTTTTAGGTAATTAAACCAAAATGGAGAAATAGTGTAATGAAACATGCAATAGTGGAGCTGATTACCCCATCATGATGTTTTGTCTTGAAATTCTATAGTAAAACATGAAGAATCTTCCCTTGAATGTCTAAAAATTGATATCTTGGAGACTTGAAATGAAGAAACCCTAAGTTGCTTGACTTGAGATGGAAGATTGGTGGATGGATAATGAAGAATGGATAAAATAGATGTGAAAATGAGTTAAAAGACTTATATTTATAGGAAATTCGCCTATTTTACCTGTTAATACCTCATCATAGGCTGACATGAAGTAATATTAAACTTAAATTTCACTTTTTTTCCTACTCAAAAGTCAAAATTGAGCCAAATGGGGCTCATTCGCCACCCATGGTGAATGGGTCCCACAGGGGGCAATTTGACAGCTAGGAAGCCAATAGATAAGGATATAAGTTATAAAATGCAACTTTATTGGGTATTTGATCAATTTAAGCATCAGGATACACAATATGGGTTAATACAGATCTATTAGTGATGATGTAAATGTCAAATAGGGATTGGGACAAATAAATCATTGTGAAAGTGTCATTAAATACACTTTACAACACAAAAATAAGGTTCTCAAAGCCTAGCAAGGCACAAAAACTAATGTGAATGTGCAAGACACATTACAACACTAGTTTAAAATTAAGTTTAATTCACAAGCCTTCTAGATTGATGTGTTGATGCTATTAAACACATTTTATTTTGTTGAATTAGGGAGAAATAGGTTCATTAAGTCTAGAAAAGTGTGAAAATCCTTTACAAAGCTTTGCGACACCTTTACAAGACATTAAAAGCATGTTATTCAACTTGCAAGGGTCCAAGACGTACTAGTGTGGATGCATAAAATGTTTCACAACACATGAATTAGGGCCTTATTAAGTCCAATTTATCATGAATTAATCCCATTTCAAGTAAAGGGAAACTTTTTCCTATGGTTAAATTGGGCATACCTCATGCCTCCCATGAGGTACTGCATCGTAGATTTTTTGGTACCAATGCACTTCTCTAACTCTTCTAGGGTTTTTCACCTAAAAATTGAGATGTAGGGCCAAAAATGCTAAGGGGGTCATTCAAATTATGTTATGTACAATGTTATGCAATCTCAATGAAGTAAACTAAATGCAACTAAGTGATTTATATGACTGAATTTGAATGCAAAACTAAGATTTACACTATGTTTGAAAACATGTTGTGATATGCAAACAATGAACTAAAAGATGAATTAATGCAAAACAAAAAGAGAAAGGTTGAATCAGAGTGCACCTGGACAAGATCTGAGGAATCTATAATATGTGGAATTTTGTCTGAGATTACTAAAAATTAGCGGTGGGACTCATTCACCCAAGGTGGCGAATTAGTCCTGCTACTGGTGAAAAACTTTCAGAAGCAAGTTTCTGACTGTCGGGATCCGAAATCTGACAAAATCTAGATTTTCAGTCTTAAGGTGGGACTCATTGACCACTGGTGGAGAATCAGTACTCTCCAAAAATTATGAGAAATCAGGAGGCATCTCTGCAACACCAGATCTGGAAATTTTTGCTTGTCGAGTTACCGATGTCAATTCTACAAGAATGGACAAAAAACATTCTCCAAGCTTGAAATAGAGTTGATTTGACTTGAAGCACCTAGTTGACTTGTTTACCAATCTTCAATCATCTAAATGCTATTAAATCTGCACTTAAAAGTTTACAAACACACATAAAAGAGGGGAAAAATGGTTGAGGGTTAGCAAATAGGGGTTTTCCTTGGTCAAACCCCACTTTTGTAATCAAACCCTTAATGAAATAATGAAATGCAAGAAAATGATAAACTAACAACATGCAAATGCTATCAACTTATCAAACCCTTGATGATGCAAATCTGAAGTTGTGTTAATGGATTCTCCAAAATGCTTGAATAATGCTTGATAAGATGTTGTAAGATGCTTGAATGCTTGAGATGATGTGTGAATGAATGCTTGAATGAATAGGGGTTAGAATGGATGTAAAAACATTTATTTATATAATCTTGTGCCTTAGTAATCCGTTAATACCTCATCATAGGCTGACATCAAGTGATTTTAAATTTAAAAAAATTTAAATTTGGAGCCAAGGGGGACTCATTCGCCACCCATGGTGGACGGGTCCCATCGAGGACCTAAAAATGGGTGTTGGGAATTATCTTATATTTAATGTTGTTCATCAGGATTAAATTGAAAAATACACTTAATTAAAGCATATGAGGGCATAAAGGGGTCAAATAAAGCATAAGAAAGGGATAAATAGTAAAATTATGATTAGAAAACATGAAAGCTTATTACAAGACTTTACAACACTTCAAAATAGGACTTGTTTAGTGATGAAAAGGTGATTTTTAGGTGAATTGTAATGAATAGAGTCTAAAAGAGTGTATAAACTCTTTAAAACACTTCACAACACCTTCACAAGACTTCATTATTTGAATTTCAGTACCTAAATATGCATGTTTAAGCCATGTTACATCATAAAATCATAGCAAAATAGATAAAACATCATGAAACATGACCTAAAAGACCATGAAAATGACAAGGGTCCATTTTTATATGGTCCATTTAGCCCCCACTTTAGTGAGAGGATGAACTTGCTTCAAACTCACGCTAAAGTAGCCATGAACATGAAGAGGAAGGTTCAAATGTACTTATGTTAGTAGGATGGAATACAACAATCAAGAGGGATGATCAAGGTCCCAGGATGAAGATCCCATGGAAAACTAAGCATAAGAACAAATGAACACATGAGTGTTGAGAATCAGATGAAAAATGATGGGTCATAGGGGGCTATAAATGTTGTTTTGAAGGATAAATGATGTAAGGGCACTTAAAAGTGGGTCTAATTACATGTGAAATTGTCTCTTTTCTCAAGAGGGTCCAATTTTACACATGATTCAAGTATCCATTTTTTTCGCAAAGTGTCCCATTTGTTCGTAGAGTGTCCCTTTTGTTCACAAAGTGTCTCATTTCTTTACAAAGTGTCTCGTTTCTTCACAAAGTGTCCCGTTTCTTTGCGAAATGTCCAGAAATGGTTCTAAAGTGTCTAGAGCCATTAGAAAAGCACACTAGAATTAATTTACCACACTTGCTTGATGAAATATGTGAAAATTGAAGAAATTAGATTAAAGTTAAAGCATTTTATGATGATTTTGATAGGTCCCCGCTTGGTCATGACAATGGCTAGGGGGAAGGAAGCTTACATTTCTAAGAGATCATGCACCAGTGTTATCAATGATAAAGATAGAGAATTTATAGTCAGTGGGTATCTATTGGGCATATCTTAAGCCACCTATGAGATACCATGATGTCATGGTTACAGCTCTGTGTGAGCATTGGGATGTTGATACTTGTACCTTTCATCTTCCCATTAGGGAAATGACTATCACTCTCGAGGACATACATCACATTCACCAAGTTCCCATTCAAGGAGAGCAGGTATATTTCTAGGGGGATTGGTCATTCTTGGAGAAGAAGAGAGATATGCAGTATTGTTTAGGTGGGTGTGTACATGATGAGCAAGTTAGAGCACAGATCAAGCTTCCCATGCTACTATATTCAGGAGCTCCTATGGTTAGATGAATTATGATGCACATAGTGGCACTAATTCTCAATCTAGATGGACAAGTGACACACTTGGATGGAGGACTGGTACACTTGATAAGAGGGATGTATGAGTAGAGGATAGTCTATGCTTGGGGCTGCGGCATTTTAGCACACTTGTATTTTGATCTTGGTTGGTTTGTGTTTTGAGAGATTGACAATATGACCAGTCCATTGTATGCTTCTACAAGTGTGGTGCCTTGAGCATATCACATGTACTAGGCCTATCAAATTCCCTTGTGCTATAGCTGGAGGATATCCATGAGCATTCGGCTATCGTTTGTGATGCCTATGGCAATATGGGGATTTACACTTTTGGAGAGTGAGATTTGACTAGCTAGAGGAGGACGAGATCCTATAGAGACCATATCTACTCACTCTACAGTGGCTAGATCCCACAGGGTAGTTATGGAGGATACATATGGATAGGAATCTAGTTGGGAGGCATGACTATGTTGTATGACCATTCTATTATGGGTGAGTCATGCGATAGTTTGTGCAGGTCCAGACACCACTGAGGGTGTGCCCCTTCATTAGATGGTCAGTGCGGAGTGCCTGAAGGCCAAGTGATACTGTTCGACTAATTATAGATCATGTTTGTGAGAGTGATTTTGATGATTTAGATCATGACTAGCCACTAGCATCTGACATTGATGATGTCAGCAGCACAGACAAGCATGAGGAGTGGTGATCATATGTGTGACTAGCTCTTATGTTCCCCATGGACTTCCCTATAGGTGATGTGGGACCAACACTAGATGAGGGTGATGAGCTAGAGGAGAGACCATAGGAGGTACGGTATAGGCCAGTAGATATTTTTATAGATGCTATTGATCAAGAGTACCAATCTAATGCCGATCCTGACTATGAGAATCGGGATGGAGGAGAGGATGATGAGGAGGAGGAGGATTATTAGGAGGATGATTATTAAGAGGACCCACCCTTGAGTGAGGGGGATGAGGTAGCTATTAAGGATCAATATGAGCATGGAGAGTACTCATATACTTACAGGACCAGATTATGTGTAGTAGCTATGACAAAAATTGGCACCCTAAGTCAGAGAGATGCTAGCACATCCTCGATGCCCCCTAGAGAGGATGAGGTTGACATTACTCATGCATTTGGAGACATAGGTGATGATATTTTATTTTACGCATGTCCTTTAGTGATTTATGATTTATATGTCTATTTATATCATAATGATGTGTTACTGATTTTGCACATTGTCTATCTTGCAGGAGCAATGGGAGACTGGTGAGATTTCTATCATCAGGTTGATAGAGAGATAGTGCCTGAATCCATTTATGAGGAGGAGATGGATCTTGACTACGTGCCCCCCTATTATGGAGGAAGAGCCAAAGTCACTTAGACCATTTGCAAGGTTATGAGTAGCGTACGAGAGTGTGAGGAGGTGACTCCATCAGGTTGAGAGTGCACTATAGTTAGCATAGACCTTAATAGAGGTAGAGAGATTGCATGCAAAGCTAGAATAGAGACAAGTGGAGAGGGATCAAATGGTAAAGGAGTGGTTTGTAGTTGTTGGTCAGGTATAGGGTCTGGAGTATGCACTTAGAATCGACAGTTCATGATCACAATCACACACAACCATCTCATGACGACCAGGGACCAGATCATGAGCACCAAATCCTGAGGGGTCTAGCTCTCATAGACCAAGTTATGACTTTGTATATGATATTGAGATGTATATTAAACTTTGATATATATATATAGACATGCACATTTGATGATATTATGATGTGTTTCTTTGTTTGGATGTTAAATGCAATGTGATTAATTAAATGACTTATGGTAAAAGTATTTAATTAATGTCTACATGATTTAACATGATTAATATGATTTAGTTTAAAACATATTTTAGTTTTATAGTAGATACAACATTGGTGATTATAAAAGAATATGTTAAATTAAATACAGCTAAAACTCATATAAGGATTTAACTTAACATAACAAAAAGGTAAATAGTATGAATACTAAAGTAACTATAAAATGAATTTAAATAATTACCTTAGTGTTCGAGACAAACACAAAATTAGTTCGAGACAAACACAAAATTAGTTTTCAAGAACAAAGCAATGTGAAAGCTATTTAGAATAGCATCAAATAACTTTAAAAAACACTTCTTGGTCAATCATACTATTATGAGGATGATGCAAAGCATAGAGATGCCCTATGTCTCTTCCATGTTGAACTAAAAGTTCCTTGTATTTTTCGCTTTTGTTTTGGTGTTTTGCTTTTGGGGATGACACAAGGCATTGAGACTGCAAGGTCTCATTCATGTTGACCCAAAATATTTTTCATTTTCTTTCAACTTTTCGTTTTCTTTGTTTTCTCTTTTTTTTCCTTTTGGGGATGATGCAAAGTGTCAATACTACAATGTCTCTTCCATGTTGACCCAAAATAGACTTTCCTTTTTCTTTTGTTTTAATTATCTTTGTGCCATTGTTCCAGTTCTATGTGCTTTGGGGAATGATGATAGTTCTGAGTTCTTTCATAAAAACATTGTAGCAATTAACATACTAACCCCAAATCCATAGATCCCTTATGTGTTTGGTGTGCTCTTTTCTTGGGGGAAACTCCCTTTCTTTTCTTTTCCTTTTCGTTGACATGACACAACCTAACTTTGAAACATATGACTTGGCATAGGGCTTTACAAGTTGGCTCTCATGTGTAATTTTCTTTTTGTATTTTTCTTTTGCTACTTTAAAGTAATTTCTTATAGAACGATGTGTAGTAATTCCTTTAAACTTGGGGGCATGCATTACCATAATTCATGTGCATTTGTGGTTCCTAGTGTAGCCTTATCGTTCATATGATGCATTTGTCACTTTGTGGATGACATTGGGTGTGATTTCCTTCATAAGTCTGATCTATCTTAGAAAATTACATTCCTCTTGGTGGCTTGATGCATCACACTACATCCTCTAAGTTGTGAATATACTATTCTTTGATTGGTCCTCTCTTTGAGACATTAGACACAATGTTCCCTAAGTGACAAAACTTGCATGAAATTAACAAGACTCCTTTGAACATCTTTTACATTTTTACATTTTTGCATTTTTTCAATCTTGCATAATGCAACTTGCATGCTCGTGGTACCCTTTATTTTTGTTCATGAGTTCTAAGCATACAGAGCTTTGCTTGTCTCATGAAGCACAAAATGACATTTTTCCTTGTAGCGCCTTGTTAAAGTTATCAGGAGGTATAACTTTGATATGGTTGAGTGGGAAGCCCACCTAGCGGCATGAATTTTCCCCATAGCAACCTTTGTATTTGTGAGTGCATATCAACTAGCATATGTATCTCCCCTTTTGGGCTGTCTCACCCCACAAAAAATAAAAAGTTTCGTGGCCCTAGAGTGAGTATATTTGGGCCTTCTCACTTGGTGGATTTCCATGTGTTCTATCACCCTAGAGTGAGTACACATTCTCTTTTAGCCTAGATCTAATCCACATCTAGTTGGATAGACAATCGAAGCTTCATATGATTCTCAACACTCATGTGTTCCTTTGTTTTTATGCTTAGTTTTCCTTGGAATCTTCATCCTAGGGGCTTGATCATCCCTCTTGATTGTTGTATTCTATCCTACTAATGTAAGTACATTTGAACCCTCCTCTTGATGTTCATGGCTACTTTAGTGTGAGTTTGAAGCAAGTTCATCCTCTCACTAAAGTGGGGGATAAATGCCTTATAGAAAAATGGACCATTATCATTTTCATGGTCTTTTAGGTCTTGTTTCATGATGTTTGATCTATTTTGCTTGATTTTATGATGTAACATGTCTTGAACATGCATATTTAGGTACTGTAATTCAAATAATGATGTCTTGTGAATGTAAGGAAAGCTTAGGTGTAGAAAAAATTCTCCTAACACCAAAACCTCAGGGAAGAATGTAGATATGACTTTAAATTTTGTAATTACAGTTCAATAAGATACACTTGAAAAGAATTAACGGAAAAGAGAAATGAACACATGCACAATTGGACACCAGAATTACGTGGGAAAACCCTTACGGGAGAAAAACCCACCACACCAAGAAAAGCCTCTTTGTATTATAGTAAGGAAATTTACATACAGAGATCATACTTAAATTTCTAATGTCAATTTATAGCAGCAAAATTCATTGATCAATCTTGTACAAAATAGTAATCTTACAATGCTCTCAGAAGCATCCTATGAATCCACTCAGATCAATCCGTGTTCAATCGAGCAATAGTTTCGTTATCTCACACTTCTCTCATCATCAACCATTGTAGAGTGTAATCAATTATACTCACAACCTGTTCATTTTCCACAATATAATAGTTAAAACTATTCAACTTCCAATGGTTCACATTCCGCTTCTCTCATTGGCTCAGAACACACCATGTAGGACAGACGTTCGGTCAAAATTTTTAACTGAATCACATGTCGGTGAGACACCAGACCATGTCACCCCGATGCCAAAATGCCCGGACACATAGCTATCGGCAAGAACAAAGGTATCAAAAACACCCTAAGAAGTCAGACCAATAACAAAACAATTTTCCCCGATATCACAAGAAAACCAACTGTCCATCGGCAAGAGATCATACAGAATGCAAAACCATTGGCCAGACCAAATCTATCAGAAAGACTTCTCACAGATGTCCATTGTAGAACTATCAACAAGACCATCACTATTTCTAGGACTTCACACTGATGTCCATCACAAGTAGCTCTATTGGCAAGACCATCGCTATCGGCGAGAGCTCATGCCAAACGCAAATTGTCGGCGAGAGAAACACTATCACCAAGAGTTCATACCGAATGCACTAGCCTGTCGATGAGAGAAACATCCATCAACAAGAGTTCTCACTGAAGGTATATCTGTTGGTGGGACCACATCCATTGACATGTCACTCAAAATCTTAACTTCATAACCATCGCATACAAGTTATGAATTTACTGATTCCCCATGACAAGCCGATACCACAATCCCCTAGTCGGAGAAAACACAAACTTCGTAACTCCCACTGCTGGTTAGAAAGTTCCCAAATTCTATGACAATGAAGGAAGTCGGTCAGTCAGGAAATTACAAAATTTCCAAACTCCGCGACAAGGTTCTTAAGTTATAGAAATCACTGATGGCGCGACAACGAAAGAAGTCGGTCAGTTGGGAAATTATGAAACTTCCAAACTCTACGACAAGGTTACAAACTTAGGAACTCCAGTGATCGACCAAAAATGAGGACTTGAATAGAGATACAAGCCAGAAAGTTGAGGCACAATTTCCAACAATCTCCCACTTGACGAAGACTTACTGGCTTCCTTCAAACTCAAATTTAATGGAGGTCATGGGCTCCAAGGCCCATCAAACTGGCACACCACCTGTACTTGTCTGTGCTCACTGGTTTCGTCAATGCATCTGCAACATTTTTTAGAGTATCCAATTTTTCTAAAGAGACCTTTCCATCTTCCACCATATCTCATACAAAATGATACTGCACATCAATATGTGTCATCCTAGCATGGAAAGTAGGATTTTTTGCTAAAAACATAGCACTCTGACTGTCATAGTAAATTGTAATTTTCCCTACATCAAACCCAATGTTAGAACACAAAAGTTTTAACTAGATTATTTCTTTACAGGCATGTGTTGCTACCATGTATTCTACCTCTGTAGTGGACAAAGCGACTACAGCTTGCCGCTTACTCATCCAACTAACTGCACCACCATTCATCATGAAAATATATCCACTGGTGGATCTTCTGTTGTCAATGTCCCCTACCCAATAAAAATCCACATAGCCTCGAATACTGAGAGTCCTCTATGATTCAACAAAATTTCCATGGTACCACAAAGCATATTCTGAAGTGCCCTTCAGATATCTAAACACTATTTTCACAACATCCTAATGTGTCATTCCAGGATTTTCCATAAAATGACTAAGTACTCCCACTGCTTGGGCAATGTCCGGTCTTGTACATACCATTGCATACATTAAACTGCCAACTACACTAGCATAAGGCACTCTGGTCATGTCCTCCATCTTAGTAGGAGATTTTGGATAGTATTCAACAGATAGCTTCGTTCCCTACAAAACTGGAACAACTAGCTGCTTACACTAAGTCAAACAAAATCTCTCCAGAACAATATTAATATACTTACTCTAGCTAAGCCAAAGTTTTCTACTCTTCATGTCCCTAGTTATTTCCATTCCTAGAATATACCTGGCTGCACCAAGATCTTTCATTTTGAACTTTGCAGATAACTGAGATTTTAGATTAGAAATCATTAACTTACTATTGCCTATGAACAACATATCATCAGTATAGAGAGCAATAATAAGAACACAATCATTTTCAGCTTTGTATTACACACAATGATCAGATTTTGATCTTACAAATCCCAATGACAAAACAAATGTGTCAAACTTCTGGTACCACATTCTAGGATATTGTTTTAATCCATACAGATATTTTTTTAACTTGCAAACCATATTTTCTTTACCTTTTTCCACAAAGTGCTCAGGCTGGGACATATAAATATCTTCTTCAAGGTCACCATGAAGAAATCTTGTCTTCACATCCATCTGTTCAACCTCTAAGTCTTACTCTACTGCAAGTGACAAAAGAAATCTGATAGAGGTTAGCTTAGCTACTGGAGAAAATTTTTCTCCATAATCAATTCCCTTTACCTGAGAATACCCCTTCGCAACCAACCTCGCCTTATACTTTTCCACACTGCCATCGAAACCTATCTTTTTTTTAAATACCCATTTGCAGCCAATAGCTTTTCTGCCTTCAGGCAAGGGCACCAAACTCCAAGTATCATTCTTTTCTAATGATGCCATTTCTTCATTCATGGCTTCCAACTAAGAGTTTGAATCAGACATTCTAAATGCCTCTTTCATAGTCCTAGGCTCATCAGTGCTAGAAATTAAAGCATAGGAACAAGTAAAATCTAACAAAGAAAACCCATACCTATCAGGTTGCTTTCTGTCATGTGTTGACCTCCTCATAGGCTGAGGTTGAGGTTGTTCTTCTTCTTTAGAACTCTCAGAACTACTTGAGCTCTTCTCAGTTTTAGGTACATTTTGAATTTTCAATTCCTCTTTATCTAGTGTTGAAGGAATTTCAACTACATCCTTTTTATTTTTTGATTTTGTCTCTTACTGCAGATCCAAAGTAGAAGGCTTCAACTCATGAAAAATAACACTTTTGTTGTATAGAACCTTCTTTGTATCAGGATTCCAAAGCTTGTATCCTTTTATGCCAACACTATAACCAATAAAAATACATTTAACAACCTTGTTTTCCAATTTAAACATTTTTTCATTGAACACATATGCATATGCCTCACAACCAAAGACACGAATATGTCTCAGAGAGGGCTTCTTTCTAGACCATGCTTCCAAAGGTGTTCTCTCAACAAGAGTAAAATTAGGAGAACAATTTATTAATTAACATGTTGCAACTGCCTCAGCCCATGATAACTTCTCCTCCAAGCTAGCACTACTTATCATACTTCGTGCTCTTGCCATTACTGTCCTGTTGAACCTTTCAGCAACTCCATTTTGTTGTAGAGTGTAGGGTGTAGTTTTATGTCTTTTAATCCCATGATCTTTACAGTACCTTTTGAACTCATCAGAACAAAACTCACCACCATTTTGAGTCCTTAAACATTTTATTTTTCTTCCAGTCTAATTTTCCACAAGGTTTTTTAATTCCTTAAAATGACTGAACACTTCTGATTTACATTTCAAAAAATAAACAAACACCCTTCTTGAATAATCATCAATGAACGATACATAATATCTTGATTTAGACAAAGAAGGAACATTTACTGGACCAAAAACATCATAATGTCTATAATCAAGTAAACCAAAAGATTTTTGAGGACTGGAGTAGAATGAAACACGGTGTTGTTTACCATATATACAATGTTCACAAAACTCAAATTCGAGGTTACAATCATCAAACCCTTCAACCGGGTTTTTATTTTTCAAGTTTTTTAAACCTTTTTCTCCAATGTGGCCTAGCCTATGATGCCAGAGCATAGTCTTTTCTATTGGAAGTTTAACTTCCATAGAGTTTGCACTATCAAAAACTTTTTCCTCCTTTTCTCCATGAGTAGCCTTCTTTGACTTTGCAGAGACACTATTGCATTGCACAACAAATGCATCCAACTTATACAAAGTACTAATACGAGCACCCCTAGCTAGCACCATTGAGCCTCTAGTCATTTTGTAGCCATTTCTAGAGAATGTAACTTGCACTCCAACATTGTTCAGCTTACTAACATAAAGTAAATTTTGAGCTAGACCTGGTATATGCATTACATCATTGATTCCCTTCAGTCTTCCATCAGGGAATTGAATTCTGACTCTTCCATAGCCAACTATTTCTAGAGATGAATCACTTGCCAAATACACCCTTCCACCATCGTATTTTTCATACTTAGTGAACCAGTCTCTATGAGATGTCATGTGGAAATATGCTCCAGAATCAATCAGCCAGACATCATCTAATGCTTGACTCACCAAGGCTGCAATGAAAGTGTCTACATCACTCTGAGAAGAATCATTGTCAGAAGAATTCTTCTTCTTCTTCTTTTTATCCTCTTTGCAATCCTTTCAGACATGACTAGGTTTCCCACAATTCCAGCACTTCACCTTGGAATTCTTGTCCTTCTTCTTTCCTTTTTCTTTTGATCTGCCTCTAACAGCAAGAGCCTCCTTTTTCATCTCAGAAGATTTTCTTCTCATCTCTTCTGATAAAAAAATAAGCAACAACATCTTCCATCTTAAAATTGGATGTCGTACTCCCAATAGCCATCACCAAGTGATCCCAAGATTTTGGCAAAGAATATAACAATAGCATACAACAATCTTCTTCATCAATCTTTACACCCATAGATGCTAACTGAGCAATCAACATGTTGAAAGAATTCAAATGATCAGCAACATATGCTCCTTCCTGCATTTTCAAAGAGTACAACTTCTTCATCAAGAACAACTTATTCACCAAGGACTTGCCCTGATAAATAACTGTCAATATTTTCCACAAAGAAGATATCTTTTCTTCATGAACATTTAGAAGAACAGAGTCTGCTAAACAAAGCCTTATCAGCCCCTTTAATTTTTGATCTGCAAGGTCCCAATCCTCTTACTTCATGCCTATAGGTTTCATTCTAGACACAACAAGCCAAAGATCATGGTCAACTAATAGATCTTCCATTTCAAGTTTCCACAACTCAAAATTGCTGCCATTGAATTTCTCAATTTCAATATTTCCTAATGTGCTTGCCATATTAATCTGTGATTCGAATTACTAGACTTTTACAAAACTCCCATTGAACAGAATTGGCACAAGAAAACCCAATGTATCCACAAGGATAACACAACTGGCTAGGCTCTAATACCACTTGTAAGGAAAGCTTAAGTGCAGAAAAAACTCTCCTAATGCCAAAACCTCAGGGAAGAATGCAGTTATGACTTAAAATTTTGCAATTACAGTTCAATAAGATACACTTGAAAAGGATTAATAGAAAAGAGAAATGAGCACATACACAATTGGACACCAGAATTGCGTGGGAAAACCCTTACGGGAGAAAAACCCACCACACCAAGGAAAGCCTCTTTGTATTACAGTAAGGAAATTTACATATAGAGATTAGACTTAAATTTCTAATGTCAATTTACAGCAGCAACATTCATTGATCAATCTTGTACAAAATAGTAATCTTACAATGCTCTCAGAAGCATCCTATGAATCCACTTAGATCAATCTGTGTTTAGTTGAGCAACAGTTTCGTTATCTTACACTTCTCTCATCATCAACCATTGTAGACTGTAATCCATTCTACTCATGACCTATTTGTTTTCCACAACAGAATAGTCACAACTATTCAACTTCCAATGGTTTACATTCCACTTCTCTCATTGGCTCAAAACACACCATGTAGGATAGATGTTCAGTCAAAAATTTCAACTGAATTGCATGTTGGTGAGACGCCAGACTGTGTCTGCCCAATGCCAAAATTCCTGAACACATAGCTATCATCAAGACCAAAGGTATCAAAAACACCCTAAGAAGTCAGACTATTAACAAAACAAGTTTTCCTAATATCACAAGAAAACCAACTGTCCATCGGCAAGAGATCATACCGAATGCAAAACCATCAGCAAGACTTCTCACTAATGTCCATTGTAGAACTATTGGCAAGACCATCGCTGCCACTAGGACTTCACACCGATTTCCATCACAAGTAGATCTATTGGAAAGACCATCGCTATCGATGAGAGCTCATACTGAACACAAATTTTTAGTGAGAGAAATGTTATCGCCAAGAGTTCATACCGAATGCACCATCCTGTTGGTGAGAGAAACATCCATCAACAAGATTTCTCACCGAAGGTATATCCATTGGTGAGACCACATCCATTAGCATGTCGCTCAAAATTTTAACTTCATAACCACCACATAAAAGTTATGAATTTACTGATCCCCTCGACAAGCCAATACCACTGTCGCCCAGTCAGAGAAAACACAAACTTCATAACTCCCACTGCTGGTTAGAAAGTTCCCAAATGCTGCGACAACGAAGGAAGTCGGTTAGTCTGGAAATTATGAAACTTCCAAACTCCGTGACAAGGTTCTTAAGTTATATAAATTATTGATGCCGCGACAATGAAAAAAGTTGGTCAGTCAGGAAATTATGAAAAATTCCAAACTCCGCGACAAGGTTACAAACTTAGGAACTCTAGCAATCAATCGACAATGAAGACTTGAACAGAGATACAAGTCGACAAGTTGAGGCACAATTTCCAATAGTGAAGGTGTTGTGAAGTGTTGTAAAATATTTCTACACTCTTCTAGACTCTATTCATTACAATTCACCTAAAAATCACCTTTCCATCACTAAAAAAGTCCTATTTTGAAGTGTTGTAAAGTCTTGTAACAAGCTTTCACACTTTTCTAGGCATAATTTTACTATTTATCCCATTCTTATCCTTTATTTGACCCCTTTATGCCCTCATATGTTTTAATTAAGTGTATTTTTGAATGTAAGCCTGACAAACAACATTAAATTAAAGATAATTCTGGACAACCATTTTTAGGTCCTAGGTGAGACCCATTCGCCATGGGTGGTGAATGAGTCCCCCTTGGCTTCAAATTCAATTTTTTTAAAATTTACTTTTGTGTTTTTATTCAAAATCACTTGATGTCGGCCTTTGATGAGGTATTAATGGGTTACTAAGGCACAAGATTGTATAAATAAGTTCTTTCACATCCATTCTAACCCCCATTCATTCAAACATTCATTCACACATCATCTCAAGAATTCAGGTATCTTACAACATCTTATCAAGCATTATTCAAGCATTTTGGAGCATCCATTGACACAACTTCAGATTTGCATCATCAAGGGTTTGGTAAGTTGATAGCATTTGCATGTTGTTAGTTTATCATTCTCTTGAATTTCATTATTTCATTAAGGGTTTGATTACTAAAATGGGGTTTGACCAAGGCAAACCCCTATTTACTAACCCTCAACCATTTTCCCCATCTTGTATGTGTGTTTGCAAACTTTTGTGTGAAAATTTAACCACATTTAGGTGATTGAAGATTGGTCAACAAGTCAACTAGGTGCTTCAAGTCAAATAAACTCTATTTCAAGCTTGTAGAAGGTTTCTTATCTGTTTCCTACAAAATTGAGTTCTACAACCCGAAAAGTAGACATTTCCAGATCTAGTGTTGTAGAGTTGTCTCCTGATTTCTTAGAATTTTAGGAGAGGACTGATTCATCACCAGTGCCAAATAAGTCCCGCCTTAAGACTGAAAAATCTAGATTTTTTCTGATTTTGGGTCCCAACAGTCAAAAATTTTCTTTCAACAGTTTTTTACCAGTAGTAAGACTAATTCGCCATCTTGGGAGAATGACTCCCACTATTGATTTTTCAGTAATCTCAAAGAGTATTCCATAGATTCCAGATTCCTCAAATCTTGCCCAGTTGCACTCTGATTCGGCCTTTCTCTTTCTGTTTTGCATTTCATTCATCTTTAACTTCATTGTTTGCATGCAACATTGTGTTGTCAAACATAGCTTAAATTTTAGTTTAGCATTCATATTCAGTCATATAAGTCACTTAATTGCATTTAGTTCACTTAATTTCCCTTAGATAACATCATAGATTACATAATTTGAATGAACCCCTTAGTATTTTTGGCCCTACCTCTATCCTTTTAGGTGAAAAACCCTAGAAGAGTTAGAGAAGTGTATTGGTGCCAAAAATCTATGGTTTAGGTACCATGATTTCATGCTCATGGAATTAGCAAAGAGATGGGATGAAAACACTTGCACATTTCATATATTGCTCAGTGAGATGATGATCACTCTAGAGGATGTGCATGGCATCCTTAAAGTTCCCATTCAAGGTGAGAGGGTCCATTTTGTAGAGGATCATACATATAGGTAGATGTAGGCAGATATAGGGTATTTCCTTGGAGGACCAATTCGAGATGAGATTATGGGTTCACGTATTGAGCTATAGTGGCTACTCTATGCATGATCACCACTTGTGAGATGCCTAATGATATTCATCATAGCATTAGTACTAGTCCTTGATGGCCATGGAGCACACCTAGATGGAGGCCTAGTTCACATGATATGAGAGATGGAGCATTGTGAGACCATCTATGCATGGGGTCGTAGCATGCTTGCACATCTATACTATGATCTTGGATGATTTTATTATCACGAGGTCAAGAGTATGGTGCATTGTACACTACTATAGGTTTGGTGCCTAGAGCATATCACATGCACCGAGCTGACATGCTTTCCATCTATATGCACCTTTGGATATCCACATTCCTTCAGTTATCCACTGAGATGAGTGTGGTAGTATGGAGATCTACATTTTTAGAGAGTTAGATTTGACCAACTGGATTAGGGGAGATCCTTTGGAGAACTTAGCAGCTAATACCATAGTGGCTAGATGAGACTTAATAGTTGGAACAAATGAAAAGGGATATATTTTTACTTGGGACACATGATTACATAGTAAGACCATTCTACTACGATCGCGTCATGAGATATTTTTGACAAGTGTAGGTACCACCAATAGCACAACCATTCTATAGGTGATTAATGCAGAGTGCCTGGAGGGTAGGAGATATGAGATGATTGATAGTGGATGATGTTGTACCTAGTAACTCAGATGACTCAAATCTAGACATTCCCCCAGTCTTTGATGTTGGTGATGTTGGTACTACAAATGCATATGAGGAGTGGTGGGCCACAACATGACTAGCTTTGATATTTCCTATGGATCAACCTATAGGATTTGCAGGGCCACTTCTAGATCAGAAGGATGATGAGGAGGCAGGTGAGGATACAAGGATTGGGGCTACAGACCTATTTGCAAATGAGGTAGAGGAGGACTATGAAGAGGAGGCAGACTCATACTACGAGGAAGATGAGGAGGAGGAGGAGGAGGAGAAGGAGGAGGAGGATGAGGGCTAGTAGATGAGTGAGGGAAGTGCCACAATAGGTGAGGGTCCAATTTCCCATGAGTGGAGAGATTCGGCTCCCACCCATGTTGCTAGATCATAGTTAGTAGTTGTAGCACACATGAACACTTATGAGCATGGAGAGGCTAGCACATCTTCTATCCCTCCTGAGAAAGATGTGGTTATTTTTAAATAGCCAGTTGGAGATCTAGGTGATGACATATTATTTATGATTATGCTTATGCTTTTATGATTATGCTTGACTTATATATGTGTCATGATGTGTATTGATTATCTTTATGATTTCTATATTGTAGGGTCTATGAGAGAGTTGCATGATCTCGACCGATAGGTAGCTACAAATATAGTACCTCCTTCAATATTATATCAGGCTATCGACACAGACTATGTGCCCCCACCTATCATGGAGTAGCACCCAAAGATGTTTTAGCCTTATGTTAGATTGAGAGAAGCATATGAGGGTGCTACTAGGCACGTCGATTGAGATGAGGCTACATATGAGTAGCTTTGATCATCTCAAGATCCAACGGAGGTTGAGAGACTTCATGCAAATATTTCCAGGCTATATGTAGATAGAGATTGCATAGGAGACAATGGTTGTTGGACAAGTAGGGGGCCTACTGTATGCACTAGATTCCCTTATTAGTTCACAATCACACACTACTGTCTCTCGACAGACACAATCACCAGATCCTAATGGATCTAGTAGCCATAGGCCACACTAGAATTGTATAGTTGATGACATGTACTCTAACACATTATTATATATGTGTTTAAGTTAGATGGCAATGTGATTGATCAAATAATATTTGTAAGACTATTTAATAAATGTCTCCATTATCTAACATGTTTTATGTGATCTAATTAAAAATATTTTAGTTTCTTTTAGATGCAACATTATGATTAAGTATGTTATGTTAAATTAAATGCATTTATGATATAATTAAATAAAATTAAATGCATATAAGGATTAAATATAACAAAACATACAAGATTAACTTGAATAGAATGAAACCTAAAGTAGCCACCTAAAATTAATTTAAATAATTACTTTAGTATTCAAGATAAACAAATGATTGTTTTTCAATAATGAAGCAATGTGAGAGAATATAGAATGTCATCTACCAACTCTAACACCACTACTTTATCATTCACACTATTCAAGGAGATTAGACATAGTACTAGTGCAAATGTGCGACATTAATACATTCCTTAAGAGGTGTACCATTCCATTTCTATTAATGTGTATGCTCCAGACCAATAAATTTCTTGAATTATGTAAGGTCCTAACCAATTAAGGATGCATTTTCCTTTTCCAGCCAAGGTAGAATTGATGTTATGTTGATTCTCAAATAACACCAAATCACCCTTAGTAAATGCATGAGGGATGATGTGATCATTGTAACTACATTGAATTTTTTTGGAATAGTCTTGGAGATGATCAAGATTGTTAATGTGCCATCCATCAAGCATTTCAAGCTGATGTAGTCATTGTTCTTTATAAGTATTGTCATCAATAAATCCTTGAAGAGCGATTCTTAATGAAGGAATTTCTAACTCCAAGGGTATTATTGCCTCGGTACCATAGACAAGGTTATAAGAAGTGTTTCCAGTTGATGTTCTAATACTAGTATGATAATCCGATAGTGTGTATGCCAACTGTGTGTGCCAATCCTTATTATGTTTTCTTACTGTTTTCCTTAATATTTGTTCTAGAGTCTTATTAGTTGATTCATCTTAACCATTATATTATGGGTAGTAGGCTATTGGAAAACTGTGTTGAATGTTAAATGTTTCTAAGAAATTCTTCACCTTATTATTCTGAAATGGTGTTCCATTGTCCAAAATCAAAGTGGAAGGAAGTTTAAATAGAGCAATAATTTGTTCCAATATGAAACAACATATCACATTGGTAGTTTTTGAATGCAAGGGAATGGCTTCTACCCATTTCATGAAATAGTCTATTGTAGTAATTATGAATGTATTTCTAGCGGAAGAAGGTGGTGAAATTTTTCCAATAAGATCCATACCCCATACTAGGAAAGGCCAAATAGAAGCTTGGGCATGACACTTAGAAGCAAGATAATGAATCAAATTTCTATGTTCTTGACACTTGTGAAATTTTGTAATGTATTCAAAGCAATATTTTTGCATGTCTCCAATAGTATCCTATGCAGATTAGTTTTTGAACTAATGATCTTTCTCCAAAATGGCCTCCACAAGCACCTACATGAGCTTCTACAAGTGCCATGGCGATTTCAGATTGTTTAAGGCATGTAAGTAGGAGACCATCAAAGGACCTTCGATACAATACATTGACAAAAAATTATATATCTAGATGCTAGTATTCAAAGGAGGTCTCAAATATTCTTAATTGTCAACTCAGGAAAGGTACCATCTTTTAAATAATTAAATATTAGTGTATACCATTAACTAGATCCTTTTGTGAGAGTTGATAATACTTCGTCAACTTTTTATTCTATTGCCAGTTTCATAATTGGATGGAAAATAAATGTGAAATCTCTTGAAGGATCTTGAGGGGATATCAGGGAAGCTGCACTTGCCATTGCATCTGAATGTCGATTATCTTTTCGTGGGATGTTTTCAATGGGAAATGAATCAAATATTTCTAACAGATTCATTGTGAGATCCTTATATTTTGATAATTTTTCATACTTTGCTTGATACCTTCTATTTATTTGTTTAATGAATAATTATGAATCACTGAATATCTTAATGTCTTGAGCTCCCAGAGTTAGTGCAACACATAATCCAGTAATTAGCGCTTCATGCTCTCTTGTGTTATTTGTGCATAGCAAGTTTAAGTGATAGGACAAGGGATTGGGATTTCCTTTTAGTGGGACTATTATAACCCCAATGTCAAAACCTATTCTACACTTAGATCCATAAAAGTATAACTCCCATGTACTAGGTTCAATTGTCAACACATTATCATTAGGGAAAGAATCATTATTAGGTAATACAAGGGGAGAGGGAGCATCAACTAATTGGTCAGTCAAAGATTATCCTTTAATGGCCTTTTGTGAGACAAACTTAAGGTCAAACTTAGTTAACAATATAACCCACTTAGCTAGGTGTCCCGAAAAATTTGTTGTAGTAAAAATATGTTTTAAAGGATCAAATTTAGTCATCACATGTATTTCAGCATTCAATAAGCAATGTATAAATTTACTAGTAGAAAATACAAGATCCAAACATTATTATTATATCAGTGTGTATCGTGTTTCATAATCAATCAAAGTTTAGCTAATGTAATAAATAGGATGTTCTTTACCATTTTCGTCATGTTGAGCCAACAATGCTACAAGAGCATGGGATGATGTTGTTGTATAAAGGATGAATGGTTTATCTTGCATAGTGGGTTGTAGCATAGATACAATATCAAGGTGATCTTTCAAACTCTCAAAAGCCAATTTACAATCTTTGTTTCAATTAAACTAAACCTCTTTCTTAAGATACGTAAAAGGTAATGTTCGGTCCACTAGGGATGTTACAAAATGATGGATAGCTTGAATTCTTTCTTGTAAAGTGTGTAATTGTGAAATATTTCTAGGAGGTGGCATGTTAACTATACCATTAAATTTCTTCATGTCAACCTCAATGCCTCTGTGAGATACATTAAAACCTAAAAAATTTCCACCATCTACACCAATCTACACTTTTTTGGATTTAATCTCATGTTGTATTTTTTCATTTTCTTAAAGATATTTCTCAGGATATTCACATTGTCTTGTCGAGTTAGAGATTTGGATAGAATATCATCAACATAATATTCCAAATCTTATGTACGTAATCATTAAATATCAATGTCAGAGCTCGTTGATATGTTGTGCTTGCATTCTTCAATCCAAAAGGCATGACTACCCAATATAATGTTCCCAAAACTATAGTAAATTCTATTTTGTATTGATCTTGAGAGTTGATAAAGATTTTATTATATCCAGAAAATCCATCCATGAATGACAACAAAGAATGTCCCATAGTCGAGTCCACTATCATGTCAATATTAGGAAGGGGAAAATCATCTTTTAAATGTGCTTTATTTAAATCAAAAAATTATGTACACATCCTAATACAATTATCAAGTTTCACGATTGCAATAATGTTTAAAACCTAAGGGGAATAATCTATAAAACCAACCTCGAGGAGCTTCTCAATCTCAACCTTGACCAATAAGACTATCTTAGGATTCATCTTTCGTGTCTTTTGTCTAACTTGTTTAGCATTTTTGACAAGGACTATGTTGTGTGTCACTATCTTAGCATCAATTCCCAACATATCCAAATAAGTCTAAGAAAAAAGTTTAGGAATTTCATGAAGTAGAGTTGCATGGTCTTCTTTTCATCTTCTTCAAGGAACTTTCCTATCTTAATCACTTTTTCTTTATTTTTAATATCCATCAGTATGTAAATTATATCTCCCAAAGGAAGTGCACCTTGTTTTGAAATTGGAAGATTACATTCTTTGTTGTCTGGATCAATCTCCTTACTTTCCTTTTCTCTATCTTCGTGCTTAGCACTAATCATAGCACATGTAACCCATTTCTTTTGAGGAGGAGTGAATGGTTTACCATAGACTCCTAACATTTCTTTCAAGGCTTCATCATATTCAAAGTATTCCAGTGAGTAGTCACAAGTTGTATCAATCAATTGAGGATGCTTCAAGATGATAGCTATTTTAGGGTTACACATGTTGTTGTTGATGTTTAACGAAGGTCCTTTTTTTGCTTGCGTTATCTTAGAAGGACAATATCCCAAACCACTTTTTTCTTCAAGATGTGCATTAGGCTCTATAGGAACATAGATGACTTGTTCTTTCCTTCCACATCCTTTTCCACTATAGCCAAGTTTTTCATAACCTCATAACCTCTCCCATAAAGTCTTTCCATTTCTTTCGGATTTGGTGGTTGTTGATAATCTATCTCATCATTTTTTTTTTATAGCTTGTGTCTTATTTTAGAGTAAATGAGGTAGATGCTTGTGATTTGTCTTCCAAATTTTGCGCTGACATTACCATTTGTTGCTCTCTTTTTTTAATTTATTTTGTTGTGATTTTTTATTCTCCCATAAATGTTGGTGTGAACTCTAAAGAACCTCAATCATCTTCCAATAACTTTGAAACTTTTTTTATCTCTTTTTTTTCTTCTTTCATAGGTTCTATATTCGATGTTGGAATTAATATGTTCAAAGTACTTGTCGTTACTTTTTCAGCTTGTAAGGAACTTTCAGGCTCAGGGTCTATTTCAACTTGGTATACTTTATTGTTATAGACATATTTCATGATACGATGAAGATTTGATGACATCGCATGCATCTCATGAATCCAAGGTCTTCCTGAAAGAAGATTGTATGAAAGATTATTGGGCATAACATGAATATGAGTTTTTAAATTAGCCTTTCCAACTATAATAGACAAGTTAATTACACCAAGAGGTTTCTTTCCTACATTTTCAAATCATTGAATTGATAAGGACTCAGTTTCAATTCTTGATCTATCCACACCAATTCTATCCAAAAGGTTCACACTGCACACATTAAGAGCTAAGCCATTATCAACAAGGGTTCTTTTTATTCCTTTCCTATTGAAGATAGCTACTATCATGAAGGAATAATTTGTATTCCTATTTTTTAAGGGAGGTAGCTCGTGTTGATGAAAAGTAATGTCTACGTAACCATATTCATTCCTTGAATTAGAGCTGCTACATCACTTGCATTTGTATTAAAGGGAATCACAACTTGTTGTAAGGGTGTTTGAAGCATATCATGATAATTAGGTGACTTTTGAATTAGGTCCCATAGAGATATCTTTTCTGGAGAATTCTTAAGTTTTTCAACAAGATCATACTCCTTCCCACTGTATGAAGGTCAATGAGGAGTGCTAGGTAGAATCAGTTGAGGCAAAGGTACAAGGATGTTGAAGTTGCTTATCTTGGTTGTGGATTGTTTCTAATGTTAGATGTATGAACAATGGTATTATAAATTGATTGCTGCGAAAGATTATTTTTAGGTGGCACAAGGGTGAAAATGTGTTTTTTAATTTTTATTTTGAGGTTTGTGTGAAGGTGGGTAAATAATGAGTTGAGGTTGGATGACATTTAGTTCTCTTTGTTTTGTTTTATTGTAACAATCCTTAGTGGATGCACCTTGCAAGATGAAATCCTCAAGGGTTTCATCTAACATGCCAAAGTCATCACTACTAAAAGGATTGAGGGTTAGGTTGGCTTGGAAAAAGAGATTTGACATACTTCAAATAACTATGCTTTCTCCAAGTGGTTCATCAGTTTTATAGGTGTTTTGGTTTTGTTTTCTAATGAACACCTAATGTAATCTAATTTAATTGAACTATGAACTAATGAGCTAGGAATAAAAAGTACAAAAATGTAATTTTATCCATAATTGAAATGAATTTAAATTAAGCTACATCTAATGAAATGCAGGAAATAGTAGCTCAATAAACTAAAACAAAAATCTAACAACAAACTGAAATACAAAAATATGGTTTTTAATATTGTAAAATGTAGTTTTAGATTTGACATGGGACTAAATCTCCTAGAGGGGCATATGAGTCCTAATCAAGGTTTTTTAGGGGTTCAAATAGTAAATATCAGTCACCAAAAAAACCCAAAAATTAGGAAAAACAACCTATACTGGGACTAAATCACCCAAATTAGGGTTTTCCAAAAAATTCAAAAAATTCTAAGTGAATGTTAAGTTTTCAGTTTTGTATGATGTCTAGACTATGTGAAATTATAGATTTAAAATGAAATTCAATGATGCCAGATGCAAAAATGCAACCTATATACACTTTCACTAATGCAAGATTTAGAAAGCCTAGATGCAAATTAACTAATGCAAGACCTAATGCAAAGTTAATGTAATCTAGATCTAGGACTATGATGCACTCCAAATCAGAAAATGAAATGTCTTGAAGGGCAGGTTCACCTAAATGAAATGTTGAAAATTGTCATCCTATGTTTGAAGATATAGAATAACTAATTTTCTCCAAGTTTCACTCAAGAAAACCATAGAGATCTCAATTCAAGGATATAATGAGGGAAATAAATCTGAAATAAGGTGTCTTAGGGTATTATTAAAGATTAAAGAGCGGTTCATGACCAAGCTAGGGCTTGAAAAGACAAGGAATGGAAATGATATGCAAGACTTAAACAAATGACCTAGAAATGAACTCAAATCGAAATAGTAAACTAAGAAAGTGCAAAAGTGCACCTGGAAAGATAAATGTGCTCGAAACAAGGTCTAAAATCCTAAAAAAATGGTTTTCAAAGTTGACTAGGACTCATATTCCATGTTGGGTGATTTAGTCCCAGTTTAGGGTTTCTGGGTAGAAATTGGAATATGGTAGTGACAAGTCTAAATATTCTAAAACCTAAACAAAAGCTATACCAGGACTCATATGACATTGTAAATTGATAAAGTACAAAGGTGCACCTTGAAAGTTGAATGTGCTTGAAACAAGGTCTAAAATCTTAAAAAATTGGTTTTAAAAGCATACTAGAACTCATACACCTTGTTGCACGATTTAGTCCCAATTTAGGGGTTTTGGCAGAAACTAGAATTTGGTAGTGACAAGTTTGAATCCTCTGAAATCCAAAAAATGAGCTATATCAAGACTCATACACCACAAGTGGCGTATCGGTCCTATTCTACTTTTTTGGAATGTTAAGATTTGAATTTGATCTCTTATCTCTACTCTTCCTTCTAAACCTGATTTCATATTTGAACTTATTACAAGACCTACAAAATAGAATATTGTGTTGATTTTCTTATGGGGGTTCGCTTTGGTCAAACCCCTAGTTTGGTAATTAAACCTTGATAGAAATGATAGATATTGAAAGTAAATGTGAATGCAAGCCCTAATCTTAAGTGCATCTAAGATTAAGAGAACTAAAATACAATGAAACCATATTCTAATGCGTTAGAATAAGGTGCATGAACGAAACATATAAATGATGACTCACTTTGGGGGATCTCTAATCACCCTAATAAGTCACAATAATGCATGTACCTTCCTTTAGGTAGAAAGTAGAGTGATAATGGAGGATGTAATCACTTAGGAAACAATTCATTAGGCTTGGTTCAATGGCTAGTTGCATCTCCCTAACCTAGAATCCATCATCAATACTTAGCAATGCAAGATCTCGAATGAAATTGAGTTTCAAGACCTACCAAAACACTACAATGTTGCTCCAAGACTTCAACTTTTCTTACTACTTTCTCTTGACTGCTCTTGTGAAAGTATGTTTGAGTGCTTGTGAATGCTTAGATCTTGAATCACTTTTTCTAGATGAAAATAATGATTTGAAACCTTGTTTATATAGGGACTTCATCTAATTTACCATTTATTAGATCTTGACATCAACCAAAAATTTGAATTGAAAACTTTAGTTTCCCACTCAAACCCTAAAAAGGGGCCACATAAGACTCATACGCCATTTGTGGTGTATGGGTCCCACTTAGGGGGACTCATATTCCCAAGGTGGCATATGAGACCCACCCTAGCTTTTCGGGGTGACTAAATGTCAGGTTGCAAGAAATTTGAATGTATTTATTGATTTTTTCAAGATTTTAGTCCAAATAAATCTTGAGATCCAAAATAAAAGGGTCTTAGGGGCCTATTAATGATGGTTTAGAGTTTCATGAATGCAAGGATGCTAAAATAGGTCCAAAGTAAGTGTGAAATTGTACTATCTCCAAGAAGGGAGTAGAATTTTTTACACTATAGTTCATTGTGCTTGATTTTATCTCCATGATATGCTAATTATTATAGTACCCCCCTCAAAGTGGATTAGGAGGTTACCCCTTTGAAGTGGTATATTATTATCAATTATTTGTAACATTTTCTATTATATTATTATTGTGCAAGTTATTATATAACATAGAATGTAATTGGGAAATAGGATTTGAGATTGTAATCCTTTTAAAATACAAAATAATATATACAATAGCCCATGTTTTGAGAAGTTTGTAATAATGCATTTTAGCCACTCTATGGATTGAGAGGAGGACCTATTTTCAGGAACAATAGTGACATTACTAAATTATGTTCTTTATTTTCATATATTTTTTCTATAATTTTATTTTATATAGATTGTAATTTGCAAATTGAAGAATGTTATTAATAATGTAATTTTCTCTTTAATGTTTTAATTTCTATTTTGTTTGAAACAAAATTATAGTTTCTATCACAATTTGTTGTTAGTGTTTACAATTTCCTAAAATAGATTTTAAAGAACGCTTCTGCTTTCAATTTAGAATAAATGTATTTCATTATACTCACCTCACTACCTATAACTCTTGTGCATATAGCCACAAGACCATTCAAAAATTTATGCCTTTCGATTGATACAAGGATTGAACTGAAATTTCATTTATCGAATCTTAAATCTACTTTATTATCTTTCTCAATTTCAACCTATAAAAAGACAAATGACCCAAATTTATACACAATTACATCACTCATCAATATATCGAATTATTCCCCTCAAAATAAACATGAAATTAAATTAGAATTATTATGTGCATACAAATCTTACCATTACAATTCTATATCTATATATATTTAAAAGAAAAAATTCAATTACATAAATTATTTTATAGATTTGGTAGATGAAGACTTGTAAAAGTACCTTACGAAACAATAATATGTAAGCTATTTAACTCAAATGGACTTGACAATAAAATTTATTTTCTCCCAACATGCATATCATTCAATAACTTAAGTAATTCTTGACCATAATATTTATATTGATGGGATTGTCGAAGAAGTAACAGATGAAGACCCATGCTTTACGCAGGCGTTTATCAGACTTAAGTATGTCGTCAATCCTTTGCAGTGGAAAAGCTTCTACAGTTGAATTCCAAGACAGGAACCTCTCAAAGTCTCTGACATTATAAGCTTGCATGGTTGTATTCCTGTGCTAAAACAATCGCAAGCGTTGAGAGCTCCCTCTCTTCCAATTCAGCAACGATTCGACAGGCTTGGCTTTAACTGGATTTTCAATGTCTTTTCTCGTGGATCGTATGCTGAGATTTTCCTTTCACTTTGGTCTGTGCTGTCTTTAGTTTAACGTTGACGATAACCAAAAAAAAAAGATTGATTTCAATTTTATAGTTGGTGGGCAGTACCTCCACACTGGTTTTATATTCCTACCGTCTCAATTAAGATAACTTCCAATTGCAAAGCAACTACGGATGTTCTTCTTGTGGCCCAAAATTTAGTACGCGTGAATTGTTGTTTACGTTGTGGGAATAATCAATTACTCGACGGAAATTCCTAATATTTAGGCTATGCTTTTGCATTTCCCTTTCCACGACAGCTTTCTCTTGTTACTTAGGCATAATATACAATGGTTTACTTATTAGTGTAGAATAATGCTTTTCAATCTGAACTTTAATGAGACTACTTCAAAGAAATTTGATGTCCTGCTTCTTTCTCTTTGATGCAAATGCATTTTTGTTGGAAACATTTTTATGATTTTTTATACTAAATATTAAATAAATAAAGGGTATATAATAAAAGTGGTTGGTTGATATATACGGTCCATCAAAGCATAAATAAGCAATCAATAAAAATTAAAGTTAAGTTAATTAATTAGATGTATACAATTAAAATAAGAAGATGAGACAAATCATCCTTTAAAACACTCACTCATAGGGAAGGTTCATTAGAGAAAGGATGAAGATCCTCCCAATCTTCTTGAGAATTCTTGACAAGTGTTACCAACAAACTCTAGCTATGAGGTCTGGATATAAGTGCATATCACAATCAAATGAATCTATAGGGTGGAAGAGAATAAATTTTAAGAAAAGGGAATGACAAGGAAATTGAACATCTTTGATTTACTAATCTTTTTGTATGTAAACACTTCTAGGTGGCATTGATCTAGTTGTAAAGAAAAGCTTTATTTTTAGCATTGGTTACGTTGAGAGACATAAGTACACTAGTAGAAATGGGTGGAGTGTAATAATTCAAGCATGTTAATAGAAGCTAAACACAATCAACATATATTTAAGAAAAATAAAACTATAAAATACCTCTTAAGTAAATAAAATAAGTATAAAACAACACTTACACTAATAAAATAAAAAATAAACTCTTTAGTAAATAAAATAACTCTAAAATAAATAAAAATAGATCTTCAAATAAAAATAAAATAAATAATGCCAATATTGGCATGGTGTGATGGTTTAAAAGGTGGCATTGTTGTTCTTGCCACTAAGGTTCAAATCTCGTTGGGGTGGTATTCTTGAATAGTTGTATTCTGGTTCATAACTCCTATTCAAAAGTGTTTACCACTTGAATAAAAGAAAAGAAAATAAATAATATAAGTTGTAGACAAAGATTTTGGCATCCAAGGTATTTCTACCACTTCTAGGGTTTTTCACCTAAAACGAGAAAGATGGGCCAAAATGTAATGTTTGAATTCAAAGATATGGATGCAATATGTCTAAATAAACTGATTTAAATGTAGAAAACTAATGAAAGGTATTGATTTTCAAATGGAAACTATTGAAATGCAACTTGTTGGAAAACACATTGTGTAATGCAAAAACACCTAGAAATGAATGAAACTGAAGAGGTGCACTTGTAAACTTGCTAGAGAATTGAAATGACTTGTGAAATTCTACTAATCTTGATTTTTAGGCCTGGTTGGACTCATTTTCCATTTTGGGTGAATCAGTCCCAGTTCTGTGAAACTATTATTGAGCCTGTTTTGGACAAATGGGTATCCAAAAATATAGAAAATAAAAATTAGGCCTAGAAGTGGGACTCATTCGTCACCCATGGAAAATGAGTCCACTTTTGAATTTTTGAATATTCAAAGGTGGAAATAGGAGCTTTCATTCTACACTTTCTACTTCTCCAGTTGTTAGGTTTTGAAACTGTCAAATTCGGGTCTCAAAGTGACTTTTTGAGGGTATTTTGACTTATCCAATGAAGAGATGACTTGAAAAAATTTGCATTGTAATCCTCAATGATTTATAAGCCTCCAAGATGCGTAAATATGTAAACACATAAGATAAGAGAGAGAAATGTTAAATGTTAGGGCATGGGGGTTTTCTTTGGTCAAACCCCTTTTAGGTAATTAAAAAAAAATAGAGAAAGAATGTAATGAAGCATGCAATAATGGAGTTATTACCTTGCCATGATGATTGATCTTGAAGTTCTGCAATAAAACATGAAGAATCTACCCTTGAATATTTGAAAATTGTTATCTTAATGACTTGAAATAATAAAACCTTAACTACCTTGACTTGATATGGAAGAATGATGGATGAATCATGAAGAATGGTTATGATTTAGGGTTTAGAGACTTGATTTCATAGGAAATTAACCTTATTTTCCCATAAATTGGATCCCCAAGGACAACATGAAGAAAAAAGAAACTTAAAACCTAATTTTTCTCGCTTAAAATTCAAAATTGACCCAAATGGGACTAATTCGCCACCTTGGGTGAATCAGTCCCACTTGGTAGGGACTCATTCACCACAGATGGAAAATTAGTCCCAAAGGGATCCATTTGCCAGCTGGGTTGTTGGGGAATGCATAATTTAGGTTTGTATGATGATTTTATCAGGTATTTGATCAAATCAAGCCCCGGGATGCATAATATTGAGTAACCGGGACCCATTAGTGATGATATAAAGGTCAATTATGGCTTGGGACACAAAGTTCAATGTGAAATTGTGATTAGATACACTTTACAACATTAAAATGAGGTCCATAGCCTAGAAAGGCACAAGAACCAATGTGAATGTGTAAAACACATTACAACACTACGCTATCATTAAGTTTAATTCACAAGCTGTCTAGATTGATGTGATAATGTCATTAGAAATATTTTATAATGTTGAATTAAGGGAGAATGGGTTCATTAAGTCTAGAAAAGTGTGAAATTATTTTACAACACTTTACATCACCTTTACAAGAAAACATTAAATGCATTTGAAAGTGTCCAAGACCTGGTGTAGATGTGAAAACACCTCAAAACACCAAATCAAGGCATCATTAAGTCCAATTTATCATCAATCATTCTCCATATCAAGCAAGTTTCCTTTTTTCTATGGTACATTTAGCCCCCACTTTAGTGAGAGGATGAACTTGCTTCAAACTCACACTAAAGTAGACATTCAAGCAATTTTTTAGGTGTACAGATCTAGATGACAAAGAAAGACAAAGATCAAGAAGGAAGTCAAGCCCCCAGGATCTAAGATCCTAAGTCAAACCATCAAGATACACAATCATGCAATGGAAATAACTAAAGGAAAGAAAAATAGGGTGGAAAAGATGCACTCACTCTGGGGCCATAGAACATCAGGTCATCCGCAGGTTGAGATATCCCAAAAAAGTGGTTTAGTGAAAAATTCATGCCAATGTGTCAACTTCCCACCGTATAATGAGAAATTCATGTTAGTGTGTCAGCTTCCCATTATACAAACCATACCAAAGTTATGCTTCTGATAACATTGATAAGGAAACACAATGTAATGCTTTTTGTAAATGTTTTGAGTTAATAATTTTACTAAAGGGGATTTTGCTTTGTTCAAGTAAGGTCTTCTTCTTAGGGAGCATTGTGTCTAATGTTTGCAAGAGAGGGAAATTCGGGGTATCAGATTGTTGTCCATGGGATGCCTCATTTGCATCAAGCCACTTCAATTGATCATAATTCCCAAGTTGTCAGAGCATTATCCATGGGATGCTTTCTTCACATCACGCCACTTCAGTTGATCGTACACTCTTGGAAGGCATCAAACCCAATGACACCACCAAGGAGAGGAAATGTCACAAGAAAAATTAAATCACACCATAAAATTTGCAAGAGGATGTTGTCTATATATGCCCCCACTTTAAAGTGGTTGTTGTACACACCGTTCTATGAGCAATTTCTTTAAAGTAGAAGAAGGAATGAGAGCTTATTCAAAAAAACCTATATTAAGTCATATGTTTTCAATAAGCTATGTCATGAAGAAAGGGAGTATGTCACCTGCGAGTAAATCTTAAGGCATGTCATCCACATCCCAAGCTTGCTCTTATACATTCATGAGAGGTTAACGATTAGTCAAAAGAGACAATGACAAGTGACATATAAGGATAAGGCTTTCTAACCCTTTTTCCCTACTTAGTGCAGGACAAGGGTGAGCCTAGAATGGATGATGGCATGCTGCCCCTTGCAATGGATGCAAAACATGCAATAGTGAGTATGTCATGATCCTACAACTATTGCATGGAAAGGAGTAGCGACTAATGTTATTCATGTGGATAAGGAAACTGTAGACATACAAAATTAACATCATGCATTCCTCATATTTAATTAAATCATATTCGCCTGATCAATTAAATAAATCAAGTTTAATTGATTAATCTCTAAATTCATCCATTTAAATTAAATAAATCAACTTTGTTTAATTTGATCGTAATATCATTCTCTTTGATTAAATAAATAAAATATTTATTTAATTAAATCTAAAATCATTTTCCATCCCCTTTCGATTTATTTTAATCCATAAATCTAAATCAAATAGGTCAAATCACTTAATCCCTCATTAAATTAATTAAACCTTGATTAATTTAATCCTAATCTCCAAAATTCTCTAGATTTTGCCACTTGCACATGAAAATGCATTTAAATGATTTATTAAAATCTTTATTTATTTTCAACTTGGCATCTTTGGGGAATATTCCTCCAAGTTTGAAAATCCCTCCAAAAGGGATTTTTCCTTTCAACAAAGCATTTAAGAGCTCTTACATGTCTCTTGCACAAGTCAAACTTAGCATTTAACTCATCTTGTCATCAAATTCAAAATTCAAATCTCCCTCTCTTTGGTACATTGACCAAAATGTGCTCATTCCTCAACCTCTCACATGTTTACAAGTGGCATCTTGTCACTGGTGGATATTTAGTTCCACATCCTCCATGTTTGGAATTCTTTTATCCTTCTTGGCTATAAATAGAGAGCTCCTCTATTGAATTAATCCTCCACAACTCATCCAAGCTAGCATTTCATCTTGATCATCATCCTACATCTTCATATCATTTTCATCATTTAGCTTACCAAGGATTGGGAAAGGACTTCTTTCCACAGAAGCACCAATCCAAAATGGAATAAGTATTCAATGTGTATTTCATGTTTTCAATTAGTTTACTTTGATATTTTGTTTACAATGTTAGACATGTTGAATTATTTCATAAGGACACTACTTTATTTGCTTGATATGAACTAACATCATGCTAATATATGAGGTAGAGTTTAGCTTGTAGATATCTGGTGTTATAGAAACAAATTTTCTGCTTGATACATGTTTAATGAGATATCTATCAATTTAGGATGTACCAAGTTTAGAGTTTTCTTGGAAGAATCTTGAGTGATAGTATGGATGTTGAGTGAAGGTTTGTTGGATGGGTTGATTTCTATGAAAGGACAATCATGAAGACTAGGATTTGGAAGAATGAGGTTGGGTGTATTGTGAGCTTGTTTCTTAGTAAACATAGGGGGATGATTAAGGGCTGGATTTTTTTGAGTATCAATAGTGGTGATATGAGAAGAAGGATTTATTTGGTTGTCTGCTTTCTCTAAGGTATCATTCTTATGTGCCATAATATCGACCCTAGGAGGAGAACTAATATGTTCATCACATGTCATATTTGGATTTGGAAAGATAGATTCATCACTCATAGGAGAGGCATCAAGAGAAGGATAACTAGGAGTTCCATGATTACTAATGATGGAACCTTTTTGTGCAAATAAATATTCTAAAATGGTAGGGGCATCAAGAAAGGGAGGAAGAAGTTTTGTATAAGTTTCACTAACGATATCTTCTAACACTAAACTATCTTCTTCATGTGTAGAGATGATATTAGGAGAAGAAAAGGGTTGATTGTCATGATTATCGACACTTACATCCTCATGTCATATAATGTCTCTTGAGTAGGAAAGGTAGGATTTTCATAGCTCTCAATCATATCCTCCACACAAATGTGTTTTTCATGATCATGCACATTGTATCTTTATTCACTAAAGGATTTTCACAAGTATGGGAGGTGTTTGGAGATGAATGGGGAGTTGGTAAGGTAGTGGCAATGATTTCAACTTCATGTGTCATAAGGTTGTTGCAATGGGGAGGAGAAGGAAGACAAACAAGACCTTCATGATCTTCAATGATTGTGTCTTCTTTCATCAAGATACCTTCATCACCAATGGGAGAGATATTAGGAGAACAATTATGATTATAATGATTATCAATGCGTGCATCCTTTTGTGTCAACTCTTTAGAGGATGATCTTAGTGAGAGGAAGTCATTAAGGGCTTCATCTAACATGTCTAAATCATCACTACTAAAGGGATTGAATGTTATGGTTTTGTGAAATTGAATAATTTTTTGAATTGGGTCGTTTGATTTTTTTTTTTCATTTGCTAAAGAATCTGATCTAAATGAGCTAGGAACTAATGCTGAAAATGAAAATTGCAAAGGCATAAGTGCCATGAATGAAAATAATGATTATTTCTAATTATTTAAATGTACGAGAATCCATGAAAACTTACAATGCAATCTAAATACATAGGATGAAATGTAACTTTTCATATTTCAAACAAAGTAATTGACTGATGACACTATGCAATAATTTGAAAGATGAAAGATTGGAAATGCAAATGTGAATTTGAACAATGCATGAAATGAGCTAATGAAAGCTAAATCTAATGAAATGCATGATGCAAAAACTCAACCAATTGATACAAATAACTAATGGCAGCAAACAAAATAATACAAACAAGGTTTTCAACTCTGTAAAAGCTAGTTTCAGGGGTCAAAAGGGATTGATTCGCCCACGGTGGCGAATGAGTCCCAATATGGACTTTTTTCAGAATTTTCGAAAAACATTGAGTGATTTTTTATGTTTTCTAAGATCTATGATGCATAACTAAGTTAAAAATGCAAAATTTCAGAAAATTTAAATGAATTTAGATGCCAAAAATGCAACCTAAATGCATTTTTTTATGAATGCAAAATTTGAAACCTAGCATGCAAATGAATCTATGCAAACCCTAATGCAAGATAAATTAAAGGATAGATCAATGATGAAGGAATCCATATCAGAAAAGTATTTGAAAAGAAGGTTCACCAGAATGTAGACAAAGATTTTGGCATCCAAGGTCTTTCTAGCACTTCTAGGGTTTTTCACCTAAAAGGACAAAGATGGGCCAAAATGCAATGTTCACATTCAAAGATATGGATGCAATATGTCTAAATAAATTGATTTAAATGTAGAAAAATAATGAAAAGTATTTATTTTCAAATGGAAACTATTGAAATGCAACTTGTTGGAAAACACATTGTGTAATGCAGAAACACCTAGAAATGAAAGTAAACTACAACATAAATTAATGAAACTGAAGAGTTGCACCTGTAAAATTGTTGGAGACTTGAAATGACATTTGAAATGATGCTGATCCTAATTTTTAGGCCTGGTGGGACTCATTCACCATTCTGGGTGAATCAGTCCCAGTTCTGTGAAACTATTCCCAAGCCTGTTTCAGACAAATGGGTATCCAAAAATGCAAAAAACCAAAGTCGGGCCTGGAAGTGGGACTCATTTTCCACCCATGGAGAATGAGTCCACTTTTTAATTTTTGAATATTCAAATTTGGAAACAAGATCTTTCGTTCTAAACAATCTACTTCTGTAGGTGTTTGGTTCTGAAACTATCAAATTTGGGCTTGAAAGTGACTTTTTGAGGGTATTTTGACTTATCCAATGAAGACATAACTTGAAAAACTCTGTAATGCAATCCTCAATGATTTATAAGCATCCAAGATGCCTAAATATGCAAACACACAAGACAAGAGAGAGAAATGTTGAATGTTAGGGCATGGGGGTTTGCCTTGGTCAAACCCCTTTTAGGTAATTAACCAAAATGGAGAAAGAATGTAATGAATCATGTAATAATGGAGCTATTACCTTTCCATGATGATTGATATTGAAGTTTTGTAGCCAAACGTGAAGAATCTTCCCTTGAATGTCTGAAAATTGTTATCTTAATGACTTGAAATGATAATACCCTAGCTGGCTTGACTTGAGATGGAAGAATGATGGATGAATCATGAAGAATAGTTATGATTTAGGGTTTAGAAAATTTATTTTATAGTAAAATCACCTTATTTTCCAATAAATTGGATCCCCAAGGCTGACATGAAGAAAAATTAAACCTAAAACCTATTTTTTCCTACTCAAAAGTCAAAATTGACCCAAATGGGACTCATTCACCACCTTGGGTGAATCAGTCCCACTTGGTAGGAATTATTCACCACAGATGGTGAATTAGTCCCAGAGGGGTCCATTTGCCAGCTGGATTGTTGGGGAATGCATAAATTAGGGTTATTTGATGATTGTTTGGGTATTTGATCAATTCAAGCCTCAGGATGTACAATATGGTTTAATAGGGCCCTATTAGTGATGATGTAAAGGTCAATTAGGGATTGAGACAAAAAAATTAGTGTGAAAGTGTGATTATTTACAATTTACGATATTAAAATGAGGTGCACAGCCTAGAAAGGCACAAGAACCAATGTGAATGTGTAAAACACATTACAACACTAGGTTATCATTAAGTTTAATTTGCAAGCCTTCTAGATTGATGTGATAATATCATTAGACACATTTGATAATGTTGAATTAAGGGATAATGAGTTCATTAACTCTAGAAAAGTGTGAAAGTCTTTTACATCACTTTATAACACCTTTACAAGACATTGTTAAATGCATTTGAAAGGGTCCAAGACCTAGTGTGGATATGAAAAATACCTCACAACACCAAATCAAGGCCTTATTAAGTCCAATTTATCATCAATTACTCCCCAAATCAAGAAAGTTGCCTTTTTTCTACGATACATAAGTAAAATAAAATAAATCTTAAGTAAATGGAAATAACTCTTCAACTAAAAATAAATTAAATAGAGTAAAATAAGTCTTAAATAGTTCTTATGTAAATAAAATAACTCAATACTAATATTTCTTTTTATTTTTTAAATATGTATTTAAGATATCTGAAACATTGATTTTTGGGACCCTATGGGCTACTCTTGCACTTCTAGTGTTTTTCACTTACAAGGAGAGAGATAGGGCCAAAAATGCTAATGTATCACTCAAATTAGGATGTGTGCAATGTTGTTTAATGTAAATGAACTTAACTAAATGCAATTGACTAATCTAAATGACTGAAAATGAATGCAAAAGTGCAATTACAACTATGTTTGAAAACACATTGTGATATGCAAACAACTATGTAAATGAAGAAATAATGCAAATCAGAAAGTACAGGGATGAATCTGATTGCACCTCAATGAATTGTGGTGATTCTGGAATGTTATGAATGTTGATGGAAATTATTGAATTTTAACAGTGGGACTCATTCGTCCAGGGTAGCGAATTAGTGCTCCTCTTGGTGAAAAAGTGTCGAGAGTTGGTTTATGTCTGTCGAGATCTAGAATCTGATTTTTTTTAGATTTTTAGTCCTAAGGTGGGACTCATTCACCATAGGTGGTGAATCATTCCTCCCCCAAATTTCTAAAAAGTCAGGAGACAACTCTGCAACACCAGATCTAGAAAAGTTTGCTTGTCGATTTGTTGAAGTTAGTTCCACATAAAATAGACAAATAACTCTCTCTAAGCTTGAATTTAACTCAAGTTGACTTGAAGTACCTAGTTGAATTGGAAATCAATCTTCAACACCCAATAACCTATCAAATATGCATACAAAGAGGTACAAATAAACATGCAATAGGGGAAAAATGATTGAGGGTTAGTGATTAGAGGTTTTCCTTGGTCAAACCCCACTTTTGGTAATTAAACCCTTAAAAAGATAATAAAATGAAAAAGAAAGATAAACTAATAACATGTATGTGCTATCAACTTACCTAAGCCTTGATAATGCAAGTCTAAATTAATGTCAATGGCTACTTCATAGTGCTTGAATAGTGCTTGAAAAGATGATGCAAAATGCTTGAATGCTTGAAATGTGAGATTGAATGCTTGAATGAGTCAGGAGATGCAAAATGAGGTGAAAATCACTTATTTAAACAATTCTTGTGACTTAGTATTCGTTCATACCTCATCAAAGGTGAACATCAAGTGACTATGAATAAAATATCAAAAGGAAATTTGAAATATTTCAAATTTAGGGCCAAGGGGGACTCATTCACCACCCATGGCGAATGGGTCCCACCTAGGACCTAGAATCATGTGTCAAGAAATATGTTGTATTTAATGTTATTTGTTAGGATAACATTCAAAAATACACTTAATTACAACTTATGACGGCATAAAGAGACCAAATAAAGCATGGGAAAGGTGTAAATAGTGAAAATATGCCTAGAAAAGTGTGAAAGCTGGTTAGAAGACTTTACAACACTTCAAAATATGGCTTGTTGATTGATAAATAGGTGGTTTTTAGGTAAATTGCATTAAATAGAATCTAGAAGAATGTAGAAATGTCTTAGAACACTTCACAACTCCTTCACAAGACAACATTATTTGAGTTTTAGTACCTAAATAAGCATGTTCAAACCATGTTACAACATAAAATCAAAGCAACATAGTTTCAACACCATGAAACAAAACCTAAAAGGCCATGAAAATGACAAGGGGCCCATTTTCTGTGACACATTTAGCCCCCACTTTAGTGAGAGGATTAACCTGTTTCAAACTCACACTAAAGTAGCCATGAACATCGACAGGGTTTCAAATGTACTTACATTAGCAAGATGGAATGACAACGATCAAGAGGGATGATCAAGCCCACAGGATGAAGATCCCATGGCAAACTAGACATAAGAACAAAGGAACACAAAAATGTTGAAAATAATTGGATGAAGCTTCGATCGTTAATCCAACTAGTTGTAGAAATAGATCTAAGTTGATTGTTTGAAAAAAAGAATGTGTACTCACTCTGGGGCAACAAAACTTCAGGCTATTTGTGGGGTGAGAAATCCCAACTGTATACTCACTCTGGGGCCACATAACTAGTTTTCTGCAAGGTGAGAAAGCCCAAAAAGGTAAGATACATACACTAGTTGGTTTGCACTCACAAACACAAACGTGGCTATGGGGAAAAGTCATGCCGCTAGGTGGGCTTCCCACACAACCATGTCAAAGTTATACTGGCTGATAACTTTAACAAGGTGCCACAAAGCAAAAAGGAAAAATGTATTGATTCAAGCTTCATGAGACAAGAAAATATTCTTATGCTTAGAACTCATGAACAAACAGGATGGCACCACAGGCATGCAAGTTGTGTTATGCAAGGTGGCCATAAAAAATGCAACAATGTAAAAGTGTAAAAATGTAAAACATAAAATGTAAAATGTGAAAATATGTTCAAAGGAGTCTTGTTCAGTTTATGCAAGGTCAGTCACCTAGGGAATACTGTATCTAATGTCTCCAAGAGAGGACCAATAAAATAATATAATATTCACAACTTAGGGGATGCAGTGCATCATATCAGGCCACCAAGAGGAATGTAATATGCTAAGATAGATCACACTTATGAAGGACATCATACCCAATGTCATCCACAAAGTGGTCAAAACACATCATATAAACGACAAGGCTACACTATGAACCAAGAATGCACATGAATTAATGGTAATGTATACTCCCCACTTTAAAGGAATTGCTACACATCATTTTGTGGGAAATTACTTTAAAGTAGAGAAGAACATAAAAAGCAAAAGGAAAACAAGACATGAGATCCAACTTGGAAATCCCTATGCAAATTCATATGTTTCGAAGTTAGACCGTGTCATGTCAAGGAAAATGAAAGGAACAAAAAAAGGGAGTTTCCCCCTAGAAAAAGAAGCACACCAGACATATAAGGGATCTATGGATTTGGGTTCATTATGTTCATTGCTACAATTTTTTTATGAAAGAGCTAAGAATTGTCATCATTCCCCAACACACATAGAACTAAAATAATGACATAAAGAGAGTGAAAAAAAAGGAAAACGAAAGTCCATTTTGAGTGAACATGGAAGAGACATTGCGGTCTTGACGCTATGCATCATCCCCAAAAGGAAAACACAAGCAAAAAGAAAATGAAAATGCAAAAGAAAAGAATTTTTTTTTGGGTCAACATGAAGGAGACATTTTGGTCTCAATGCCTTGCATCATCCCCAAAAGGAAAACACAAGAAAAGAGAAAGTAAAAAGAAAAAGGACTGATTGGGTCAAGATGGAAGAGACATATGGTGTCTCTACGCTTTGCGTCATCACCAAAAGGAGAACACAAAACAAAAACAAAAAAGACAAGGACCTTTTGGGTAAACATGGAAGAGACGTAGGGAATCTCTACACTTTGTTTCATGCCCAAAAGGAGAACACAAACAAAAAAGAGAAAAAGACAATGATGTATGACATATAGAAGAAGAGATAAAAATAGAAGTGTACGAAAAGAGAAAACATCAAACACACGATATTTGGGAACACGATACACACATGAAAATGCAAAAATTAGAAAGGTATAAGTAATGCAAATGTATGTCAACCAAATTAACTAAGGTAATTGGTTTGCCAATCTTAAATAGATAAGCAGAAAAGGAATAATATAGTTAAGAGACAAAGACAAGTGCATTACAAGGACAAGGCTAAAACCATCTTGCCTTCTGCAAAGTGTAAAGGAAAGAATGAGCGCAGGTGGGTGATGTGAAAGGATCATGCAATAGTGAGAATAGGGAATTCTACAACTATGGCATGATGATTGGATTTGGTTGCTTTAAGGTATGATGGGGAAACAATTGGTGTCAGTGAAATGATACTTACCTAGTATTTCCTTCAATGTTCGACATTCTTCAGTGCAATGTCCAAGGACACAATGATATTTTTGAAATGGTATGTTAGAGTCTTTTGGATGAATAACCAACCTATTCAGAGGTGGTCAAAGTATATGACATTTATTTAAGAGCAATTGAAGTCTCCTTTCACATTCAGGTGCAGGATGTGTGGGAAACTTGATCTTTTTGAGTTTGTGAGGTCATTTTCACTTGCTAGACTCACCTTGTTCATGAATAGAAGGAGGAAGAGGACCCATAGGGATCCCAAAATCCTTATAATTAGAAGGAGATAATAGTTTTTCATGTGGGAGGAGAATATTTAAGTTAGGAGGAGCATTCAAGATCACTGTACTAGCATCCCGAAGTCTCCTAGGTTGAAGAGGATGTCTCTTAGGATGAGAAGGATCTTGATATCCAAGTCTTGTTGTGTTTGCTATAGTTGATTGTTGTTCAAAAAGTTGATGGATGTCATGTTCATGTTTTGTGTCACAACCTTTTTTACTTAAGATAATGAATCCTTTACCATATGTTTCCTGAAGGTTGATAGGAATGCTTGTGACTTTGTGCTTATAGAATGGTTGTGAATGTGATTGGCTAGAGGAACTAGGTCCACTTGAGGGAGGGACCATAGGTCCTATAGTTACTTTACGATGTAAATATCCAAAGTAATCAGGAGGTGCAACAATGGGAAGGTCTTGGGATTTTATGGATGGGTAAAAGGATGCATTGGCTTCTAGGTTGTCAAGGCAGTCATTGTAGAACTTGTGCATGCTATCATCATCTTCTCCAATGATGTCTACTTCACAAAGAGGACAATCATTAGGAGTTGTTGGAGCATGTTGGAGTTCAAGGTCATTAGGGTCATAGCCAAAGGCATAGTTGGACATATCTACCAATGATTTTAATGAATTCCAAAAATTATTGAAAGAAAATGCCATGATGTAAATAAACTAGGATGCAATAAATGAGGAAAAACATAGATTTTGTAAAGGAAAATATAATGCAGAAACAAGAAACAGTAATGCAGAAAAATCCTAAAAATATTACAGAGATGTCGTTGAAAAAGTACAGAGGGACTAATTCACCTTGGGTGGTGAATGAGTCCCAGTATGAAGGTTTTTAGTGTTTTGGAGAAATTTAAAGATGATTTAAATGCTCTACAGAATGCAATCAAGGATGTAGAATGCAAATTTTTACTTTTTTCAATAAGATGTAATGCAAAATTGAAAGCTAAATGAAGTTTTCACTAATGCAAAATGAAAAGCTCTAGAATGCAATAACAAATCAATGTCCTAATTGAATGCTAATGCAAATGGAAGCTAAAATGCAATATGTGAATGCAATGAGAAATTCAAAATGTTCAAAAGTCGGGTTCACAAAAATGAAACATTGGGGTATGTGTAGGATCATGATGGGCCAAAAAGTGGTGATATGATGGTTATGTGTAGGGTATGTGGCTAACAACTTTTTTTTTTACCCAAAATTGATGAAACAAAAAGGGTTTTTACACTTTGAATTTAATAAATAATTATTATTCATTTTCTATTTGAATTATGACTAAAATATTGTTTGATAGGCTGATTGAAAAACATATATAGTTTTCAAACAATATCACATTTTTTGAATTTGAAATATGTTTCACATTCTATGCTTCACATACTATAAGATTAAAAAAAAAAAATCATGAAGTTTTGATCAAGTTAAGGTGGTAAGACATATGAGTTCTTATATTTTTAAAAGTTGTAATAAAAATTTCATAATTAATTATTTACTTTGAAAAAAATTACAAAAAAATATGCATCACATCGGGACATGAGTCCTCTACTTATATCTAAAATCTTATAAAAAATATTATCATTTTATTATGGTTAGGGTGGTTAGACAGACACTTTTTATTTTTTCCCTGAAATTTAAGTAATACTGCATTGAAATTTCACAATTTCACCAAATAGATTTTTTTTAAAAATAAACCTAGTAGTTTAGAAACTACATTCAATTTGCTACAGATTCTATTCTTACATATTTTTGAAATAATATAGATAACTTATTTAAAATTTTACGTCAAGTTGCCTAACACTAATTTTTCTAAAAAAATTGCAACTTAAGGGCCTATTTTTTCCATGATGATCCTGCACATACCCATTGATTTTTGGGAACCTATGGGCTACTCTTGCACTTCTAGGGTTTTTCACCTAAAAAGAGAGAGATAGGGCCAAAAATGCTAATGCATCACTCAAATTAGGATGTATGCAATGTTGTTTAATGTAAATGAACTTAAATAAATGAATTGACTAATTTGAATCACCAAAAGTGAAAGCAAAAGTGCAATTACAACTATGTTTGAAAACACATTGTGATATGTAAACAAGTATGTAAATGAAGAAATCATGCAAAACAAAAAGTACATGGATGAATTTGAGTGCACCTAGATGAACTGTGGTGATTCTAGAATGTTTTGAATGATGATGGAAATTACTAAAATTGCACAGTGGGACTCATTCGCCCAGGGTGGTGAATTAGTCTTCCTCCTAGTGAAAAAGTGTTGGGAGCTAGTTTTTGTCTATCGAGATTCAGAATCTGAAAAGAAAAAGATTTTCAGTCCTTACGTTAAACTCATTCGCCAAAGGTGGTGAATCATTCCTCTCCCAATTTTTTGAAAAATTAGGAGACAACTCTACAATACCAGATTTGGAAAAGTCTGCTTGTCAGGTTGTCGAAGTCAGTTCTACAAAAAATGGACAAATAACTCTCTCCAAGCTTGAATTTGACTCAATTTGACTTGAAGCACCTAGTTGACTTGGAAATCAATCTTCAACACCTAATAACCTATCAAATCTACATCCAAAGAACTACGAACAAACATGCAATAAGGGGAAAATGATTGAGGGTTAGTGAATAGGGGTTTGCTTTGGTAAAACCCCACTTTTCATAATTAAACCCATGAAAAGATAATGAAATGAAAGAGAGATAAACTAATAACATGTATGTGCTATCAACTTACCTAACCCTTGATAATACAAGTCTAAAGTAATGTCAATGGCCGCTTCAAAGTTCTTGAATAGTCCTTGAAAAGATGATGCAAAATGCTTGAATGCTTGAAATGTGAGATTGAATTCTTGAATGAGTCGGGAGATGTAAAATGAGGTCAAAATCACTTATTTATACAATTGTTGTGCCTTAGTATCCATTCATACCTCATCATAGGCCGACATCAAGTGATTTTGAATAAAATCCTGAAAGGAAATTTGAAATATTTTGAATTTGGGGCCAAGGGGGACTCATTCGCCACCCATGGTGAATGGGTCTCGCCTAGGACCTAGGAACATGTGTCAATAAATATGTTGTATTTAATGTTATTTGTTAGGATAACATTTAAAAATACACTTAATTACAACTTATGAGGGAATAAAGAGACCAAATAGAGCATGAGAAGGGTGTAAATAGTGAAAATATGCCTAGAAGATTGTGAAAGCTTGTTGGAAGAGTTTACAACACTTAAAAATAGGGCTTGTTGATGGATAAAAAGGTGGTTTTTAGGTAAATTGTATTAAATAGAGTCTAGAAGAATGTAGAAATGTCTTACAACACTTCACAACACCTTTATAAGACATCGTTCTTTGAGTTTTAGTACGTAAATAAGCATGTTCAAGCCATGTTACAACATAAAATTAGAGCAACATAGTTCCAACACCATGAAACAAGACCTAAAATGCCATGAAAATGACAAGGGACCATTTTTCTATGGCACAATATCTACACTAGTTTTTAATCTATTGAAAGCTCAAATCAGATACCTTATAGTATGAAGGAAAGTGATGAATTCTAAAAAACCTAATTTTATGCACGATTAAAGAAGAAGCTATCAATGGATTAGTCAATATTTGTATTTTTTAATATTAATTATTATCCATTAAAGCCAAAATCAAAATTCCTTGGGTATGTGTAGGATCATCATGGAAAATGCAGGCCCTTAAGTGGCAAAAAATTCAAAAAAATCAGAGTTAGGCAACTTGAAGTAAAAATTTGAATAAGTTATCTATATTATTTCAAAAATATGTAAGAATAGAATCTGTAGAAAATTGAATGTAGTTTCTAAACTACTAGGTTTTTTTAAATCTATTTGGTGAAAATTTGAAATTTCAATGTAGTAGTACTTAAATTTTAGGAAAAATAAAGTAGGTGTCTGTCAACACCCTAACCATAGTAAAATGATAATTTTTAAAAATATTTTATATATAAGTAGAGGATTCATGTCGATGTGATGCATATTTTTTGTAATTTTTTCCATGTAAATAATTAATTATTATTTTTTATTACAACTTTTAAAAATATAAAAACTCGTATGTATGACCACCTTAACTTGGTCAAAACTTCATGAAATTCTTTTTTTCAATCCTATAGTATGTGAAGCATAGAATGCGACTCATGTTTAAGATTCAAAAATGTGATACTGTTTGAAAGCTATATTTTTTTTAATAAGCCAATCAATCACTTTAGTCATAATTCAAATAGAAAATGAATAATAATCATTTATTAAATTCAAAGTAAAGCATAATTTATATTGGTGGAAAGCTGAGAATCTCTTTTAAAAACCCTTTTCATTTCATCAATTTTGGGTAAAAAAAAAGTCGTCACCACATACCCATCATATTGCCACTTTTTGGCCCATCATGATCCTGCACATACCCCCTTACAAAATCTATCTAGGTAAATGATCGATTATCTAAAATAGGTCTAGTTTTATGTGAGAGCAAGGAAGGAATCATCAGCATAGTGGTCAATAATGATCTATTACAAGGTGAGAAAGAATATCCACTTTTACCATCCTTTCTTAAACATAATGGGAAAGAATACATCACAAGTATTCCATAGTAATAGATTTAATGAATGGACAAGAGGAAATCACTTTTAGATAAATAAGAGTATGCTAAATGTGTTTAAATATTTTGTTGATGGAAATGAAACATAAAGCATTGATCATGAGTGTTTGAATTGTAGAATCATAGAATTCCCCAAAACCAATATTAAGGCCACATAATATGATATTATGATTTATCAAAATTAATATTGAAGAAAACAATGTTTTGTAAGGAAGTTCCAACCCATTCCATACATAAGACATGACGAGGGAGCAAACCGAGACACAAAAAATGATGCAATAAACCAGAGAACTTTGATTATTATTTAGAATGGAACTTATTACATACAAAGGATCCCAAATACTTGAGCTCATGTGATACATGTAAGCTACAAAAGTTCAGAAATTATAGAAATTATAGAAGTTACCCTTTTCACAGCATGCAAACTCTTTTCCGCAAAAAGCTACCTAAATATCATAAACTAGCACATAAATAGCCCCCTTTCAATTTGGATCCAAAAAAAACATTCGAGATAAGAGTTTTGGCGGTTTGGTGCCAAAAATTACAATTTGAAATTCAAACATTGAGTCCTAATTCAAAAATTGGTAATTTTACCAAAAATTGGCCAACTTCCGGAAGCCATAACTTTTGATCCGGGACTCCATTTTTTGAACCGTTTGCACCGTCAGAAAGGTCTTGAAGTACAGAACACGCTAAGGACCCACTTTGCTCATTCTAGAAATTTTTGGCCCCTATGGGACCGTTTAGTGCCTCAAACTAGACTCGGAAGGTTTTTCAAGGCAAAAAGCAGAAGCTGGAACTTGAATAACTTTCAAACCATGAATGATATTGACCTGATTCTTTCGCCAAAGTGCTTATTTTTCCATCATGAACCTTCCCATAAATTTTTGTCTTCCCACGCCTTCAAATTCCCACCTGCTAAAAATAACAGTTGAGCAGAAAAAGCATAAAAGTAGTTTTGAAAGTTGGAAACTCTTTTTTGACAAAAAGGGTATCCAAAAATACAAAAAAATATACAAAAAAAAAGGAACATAAATCAAAAGCATTTTTTTGGGTGATGCAAGATTTCCCTCACACCACTAGATGCTCCTGCATCAGACTCCCAGGATAATTTGAGAAGTGGCCCCATCATGTTTCAGATGGTTGAGGAAAACCCAAATGGTCAACCTCTGCTTTAGACATCCAAGATGAATCTTCCATAGGCCTTCCTCTCCACTTCACTAGATATTCTTCATATTTCCTGTTTCGGGTACTCCTTCTGACACAGCTATCCAAGATTTATTCAATCTCCTCATTTTCCGAAGTAGGTGGTAGAATGCCACACTGTTCGATTGTTGGTACTTCCTCTATGCCTCCTTCATGATGTTGACTCCATCTGGTAACTCTACCTCATATGCATTCCCTGAATCATGCCTCTTCAAAATTTTATAGGGACCAAACTTCTTCATCTTTAATTTGTTATAGGTTCCCACTGGAAACCTTTCTTTCCTCAAGTGGACCATCACTTCATCACTAATCTAAAACTCCTTATAACTCCTCTTCTGATTTGTCGTATCCTTATACTGCATAGTCATCTTGTTAATATGTTCTCTTACCTTCTCATGTATATTCTTGATGTGTTCTACAAAGTATTCAGCTTCGGCACTTGACTTCTTCTCTTGGTCCATCTTCCTCAATTTTGGAGCGGTCCTGGGACTTCCTCCATACACAATCTGGAATGGTGATCTACCAGTACTTTTGTTGACATAATTATTGTAAGAAAAATTTTCTTGGGGTACGATCCAGTCCCATCCCTTAGGTTTATCTCCTACCAAGCATCTCAGTAGGTTACCCAGACTTCTATTCACAACCTCAGTCTGCCCATCAGTTTGTGGATGGTGTGCAAAAATGAACTTCAACTCTGTCTTCAACTTTTTCCACAAGTTCCTCCAAAAGTACCCAACAAATTTGTGTCATGATATGAGACTATAATCTTTGGTAGACCATGTAGCCTCACCACCTCTCTAAAGAACAAGTCAACGATGTGGACTGCATCATGGGTCTTCTGGCATGGAATTAAATGCGCCATCTTTGAAAATTTGTCAACTACCACAAACACTGAATCATTCCCTCTCTACGTCCTTGGCAAACCAAGAACAAAGTCCATACTTATATCTTCCCAAGGACTCCCTGGTATAGGGAAGGGCTGATACAACCCTGTATTTTGGCTCACTCCCTTAGTCATCAGACACACCCTGCAACTTTGCACAAACTTCCTCACATCCTGTGACAATTGCGGCCAATAATAATGCTCACTAATAATGGCAATAGTCTTATCCTGACCAAAATGTCCTACCATTTCTCCACTATGCTTCTCCTTTATCAAGTTCTCCCTCATGGAAATCCTTGGAATACACAATTGACTTACCTTAAACAACATGTCATCCTGGATTATGAAATCCAACCATTTCGTCCTATCAACTATAACAAACTCCTTGCAAGATTTCCAAGCTTTAGCAAAATCAGGATCTTCAGGGTACAATGTCTTGAGTTCATTGAACCCAACCACTTCAATCTGCATCTCTATCAATGTATGGCTTCCTCCTACTTAAGGAATCTACAACGCTATTCAACTTCCCACTCCTATGCTTTAAAACAAAGGTATAACTTTGCAAAAACTCTACCCATTTCATATGCCTTTGATTTAATTTTCCTTGACTATTTAGATACTGTAATGCTTGATGATTAGTAAACAAAAAAAATTCCTTCGATAACAAATAATGTCTCCATTTCTTTAATGCTTGAACTATTGCATAAAACTCCGGATCATATACAAAGTACTTTCTCTTTGCATCATTTAACTTTTCACTGAAATAGGCAATGGGATTACCTTCTTGACTCATCACTGCTCCAATGGAACAACCAATCGCATCACAATCCACTTGAAACACCTTATTGAAATCCCAGAGGGCTAAAACTAGTTGCTCTGTCACCTTCTGCTTTAACAGATCAAAACTATTCCCTGCTCCAGTGCTCCACTTGAACTCTTTTCTATCCCCTCTCATTGTTTCAGTTGGGGGTGCACAAATACTACTGAAGTTTCTAATAAACTTTCTATAAAAATTGGTCAACCCATGGAAAGATCTCACCTTAGTAGCAGTTCTTGGGGTAGGCCATTCTAGAATAGCCTTCACCTTCTCTGGATCCATCTTGAGACCTTCTTCCGAGACAACAAACCCGAAGTACACTAACTCCTTCACAAAACTACACTTCTTCAAATTAATCAACAATTTCTCTTCTCTCAACTTCTCAAAAGCTCTACGAATATGCATTAAATTCTCATCCAAAGTCTTACTAAAAATAAAAATATCATCTAGATATACAATAACAAAACTTCTAGAAACTCTTTTAGTACCTCATTCCTGAGCCGCATGAATGTGCTCAGTGAATTGGTTAGCCCAAAAAGAAAGACTAACCACTCGTACAAGCCCTCTTTGGTCTTGAAGGAAGTCTTCCATTCATCTCCCTCATGAATCTGGATCTGGTGATATCCACTTTTTAGATCTATCTTTGTGAAGTACTGAGCTCCACTCAAATAGTCCATCAGGCCATCCATCCTTGGCAGGGGATATCTGTACTTGATTGTTATCTTATTTATGGCCTGAGAGTCTGTACACATCCTCCACTCCCCATCCCTCTTTGGTGCTAATATTGTAGGTACTGCACATAGGCTCAAACTCTCTTGAATCAAACCCTTTCTCAACAACTCCTGAACTTGTCTATTTAACTCGTCATTTTCTACATGAGTCATTTTGTGAGCTGCCTTATTTGGAAAACTGGCTCTAGGGATCAATTCAATCTAATGGCTGATCTTCCTCATTGGTGGTAAACCCTCAGTTATGTTATCAAAAATAATCTCCTGAAACTCATCCAATAGTCCAGAAACTTCTACTGGCACCTTCTCACTATCTTCCTTATCCATTCTAGGAATCAATGCATAACACATACACTCATGCTTCATGCCTTCTAAAAATTTCCTTCCATCGACAAAACAAATTCTAGCACTGCTGCATACCTTTTCTTCATGCTTCTTCAAGGGTTTCAACTTATGGTGGACTCCATCCTTCATCAGGGAATAAGTGTTTGCATGGCCATCATGTACAACTCGCCTATCGAACTTCCATGGCCTCCCCAACAACATGTGACATGCATCCATGGGAATGATATCACATAGTACCTCATCACGATAACTTCCGATCTTGAACTTCACTAGGCACTACTCATTGACCAAGACTTTGTGGTCTTTCTGCAACCAGGAAATCCGGTATGGATGTGGATGCCTTTCCCTTTTCAACTTCAACTTCGTAACCATCTCTTCTGACACTAGATTATCAGTGCTCCCACTATTAATAATGAAATCACAACATTTGTCTTCACACTTGCACCTTGTGCGGAACAAATTTTTCCTCTATTCTGGCTCCTTCTCTTTAATCACTATGACACTATGCAATAATCTGAAAGATGAAAGATTGGAAATGCACTGATGACACTATGCAATAATATGAAAGATGAAAGATTGGAAATGCAAATGTGAATTTGAATAATGCATGAAATGAGCTAATAAAAGCTAAATCTAATGAAATTCATGATACAAAAACTCAACCAACTGATACAAATAACTAATGGCAGCAAACAAAAGCATACAAACAAGGTTTTCAACTCTATAAAAGGTAGTTTCAGGGGTCAAAAGGGACTAATTCGCCCAGGGTGGCGAATGAGTCCCAATATGGACTTTTTTCAGAATTTTCAAAAAAAATTGAGTGATTTTTTATGTTTTCTAAGTTCTATGATGCATAACTAAGTTAAAAATGCCAAATTTCAGAAAATTTAAATGAATTTAGATGCCAAAAATGCAACCTAAATGCATTTTTTTATGAATGGAAAATTTGAAACCTAGCATGTAAATGAATCTATGCAAACCCTAATGCAAAATCAATTAAAGGATAGATCAATGATGAAGGAATCCATATCAGAAAAGTATTTGAAAAGCAGGTTCACCAAAATGTAGACAAAGATTTTGGCATCCAAGGTCTTTCTAGCATTTCTAGGGTTTTTCACCTAAAAGGACAAAGATGGGCCAAAATGCAATGTTCACATTCAAAGATATGGATGCAATATGTCTAAATAAATTGATTTAAATGTAGAAAAATAATGAAAGGTATTTATTTTCAAATGGAAACTATTGAAATGCAACTTTTTGGAAAACACATTGTGTAATGCAGAAACACCTAGAAATGAAAGTAAACTACAACATAAATTAATGAAACTAAAGAGGTGCACCTGTAAACTTGTTGGATATTTGAAATGACATTTGGAATGTTGTTGATCCTAATTTTTAGGCCTGGTGGGACTCATTCACCATTCTTGGTGAATCAGTCCCAGTTCTGTGAAACTGTTCCCAAGACCATTTCAGACAAATGGGTATCCAAAAATGCAAGAAACCAAAATCAGACCTGGAAGTGGGACTCATTTTCCACCCATGGAGAATGAGTCCACTTTTTAATTTTTGAATATTCAAATGTGGAAACAAGATCTTTCAGTCTAAACATCTACTTCTATAGGTGTCTGGTTCGAAAACTATCAAATTTGGGCTTGAAAGTGACTTTTTGAGGGTATTTTGACTTATCCAATGAAGAAATGACTTGAAAAACTCTGTAATGCAATCCTCAATGATTTCTAAGCCTCCAAGATGCCTAAATCTACAAACACATAAGACAAGAGAGAGAAATGTTGAATGTTAGGGCATGGGGGTTTGCCTTGGTCAAACCCCTTTTAGGTATTAACCAAAATGGAGAAAGAATGTAATGAATCATGTAATAATGGAGTTCTTACCTTTCCATGATGATTGATATTGAAGTTTTGTAGCCAAACATGAAGAATCTTCCCTTGAATGTCTGAAAATTGTTATCTTAATGACTTGAAATGATAATACCCTAGCTAGCTTGACTTGAGATGGAAGAATGATAGATGAATCATGAAGTATAGTTATGATTTAGGGTTTAGAGAATTTATTTTATAGGAAAATCACCTTATTTTCCAATAAATTGGATCCGCAAGGCCGACATGAAGAAAAATTAAACCTAAGACCTAATTTTTCCTACTCAAAAGTCAAAATTGACCCAAATGGGACTCATTCACCACCTTGGGTGAAATAGTCCCACTTGGTGTGGAATCATTCACCACAGATGGTGAATTAGTCCTAGAGGGGTCCATTTTCCAACTGGATTGTTGGGGAATGCATAAATTAGGGTTATTTGATGATTGTTTGGGTATTTGATCAATTCAAGCCTCAGGATGTACAATATGGTTTAATAGGGCCCTATTAGTGATGATGTAAAGGTCAATTAGGGCTTGAGACAAAAAATTTAATGTGAAAGTGTGATTATATACAATTTACAACATTAAAATGAGGTCCACAACCTAGAAAGGCACAAGAACCAATGTGAATGTGTAAAACACATTACAACACTAGGTTATCATTAAGTTTAATTTTCAAGCATTCTAGATTGATGTGATAATCTCATTAGACACTTTTGATAATGTTGAATTAAGGGATAATGAGTTTTATTAAGTTTAGAAAAGCGTGAAAGTCTTTTACATCACTTTATAACACCTTTACAAGACATCGTTAAATGCATTTGAAAGGGTCCAAGACCTAGTGTGGATATTAAAAATACCTCACAACACCAAATAAAGGCCTTAAATTATTAAGTCCAATTTATCATCAATTACTCCCCAAATCAAGCAAGTTTCCTTTTTTCTACGATACATAAGTAAAATAAAATAAATCTTAAGTAAATGGAAATAACTCTTCAACTAAAAATAAATTAAATAGAATAAAATAAGTCTTAAATAGTTCTTATGTAAATAAAATAACTCAATACTAATATCTCTTTGTATTTTTTAAATATGTATTTAAGATATCTGAAACATTGATTTTTGGGACCCTATGGGCTACTCTTGCACTTATAGTGTTTTTCACTTAAAAGGAGAGAGATAGGGCCAAAAATGCTAATGTATCACTCAAATTAGGATGTGTGCAATGTTGTTTAATGTAAATTAACTTAACTAAATGCAATTGACTAATCTAAATGACTGAAAATGAATGCAAAAGTGCAATTACAACTATGTTTGAAAACACATTATGATATGCAAACAACTATGTAAATGAAGAAATAATGCAAAACAGAAAGTACAAGGATGAATCTGATTGCACCTCGATGAATTGTGGTGATTCTGGAATGTTACGAATGTTGATGGAAATTACTAAATTTTCACAGTGGGACTCATTCGCCCGAGGTGGTGAATTAGTGCTCCTCTTTGTCAAAAGGTGTCGGGAGTTGGTTTCTGTCTATCGAGATCAAGAATTTGAATTTTTTTAGATTTTCAATCCTAAGGTGGGACTCATTCGCCATAGGTGGCGAATCAGTCCTCCCCCAAATTTCTAAAAAATTAGGAGACAACTCTACAACACCAGATCTGGAAAAGTCTGCTTGTCGGTTTGCCGAAGTTAGTTCCACATAAAATACACAAATAACTCTCTCTAAGCTTGAATTTGACTCAAGTTGACTTGAAGTACCTAGTTGAATTGGAAATAAATCTTCAACACCTAATAACCTATCAAATATGCATACAAAGAGTTACAAATAAACATTCAATAGGGGAAAAATGATTGAGGGTTAGTGATTAGAGGTTTTCCTTGGTCAAACCCCACTTTTGGTAATTAAACCCTTGAAAAGATAATGAAATGAAAGAGAAAGATAAACTAATAACATGTATGTGCTATCAACTTACCTAACCCTTGATAATGCAAGTCTAAATTAATGTCAATGGCTACTTCAAAGTGCTTGAATAGTGCTTGAAAAGATGATGCAAAATGCTTGAATGGTTGAAATGTGAGATTGAATGCTTGAATGAGTCAAGAGATGCAAAATGAGGTGAAAATCACTTATTTAAACAATTATTGTGCCTTAGTATTCGTTCATACCTCATCAAAGGTGAACATCAAGTGATCATGAATAAAATATCGAAAGGAAATTTGAAATATTTTAAATTTAGGGCCAATGGGGACTCATTCGCCACGCATGGTGAATGGGTCCCACCTAGGACCTAAAATCATGTGTCAAGAAATATGTTGTATTTAATGTTATTTGTTAGGATAACATTCAAAAATACACTTAATTACAACTTATGAGGGCATAAAGAGACCAAATAAAGCATGAGTAAGGTGTAAATAGTGAAAATATGCCTAGAAAAGTGTGAAAGCTTGTTAGAAGACTTTACAACACTTCAAAATAGGGATTGTTGATTGATAAAAAGGTGGTTTTTAGGTAAATTGCATTAAATAGAGTCTAGAAGAATGTAGAAATGTCTTAGAACACTTCACAACTCATTCACAAGACATCATTATTTGAGTTTTAGTATCTAAATAAGCATGTTCAAACCATGTTGCAACATAAAATCAAACCAACATAGTTTCAACACCATGAAACAAAACCTAAAAGGCCATGAAAATGACAAGGGGCCATTTTTCTATGACACATTTAGCCCCCACTTTAGTGAGAGGATTAACCTATTTCAAACTCACACTAAAGTAGCCATGAACATTGACGGGTAGGGTTCAATTGTACTTACATTAGCAAGATGAAATGACAATGATCAAGAGGGATGATCAAGCCCCCAAGATGAAGATCCCATGGAAAACTAGACATAAGAACAAACGAACACACAAATGTTGAAAATAATTGGATGAAGCTTCGATCGTTAATCCAACTAGTTGTAGAAATAGATCTAGGTTGATTTTTTGAAAAAAAGAATGTGTACTCACTTTGGGGCCACAAAACTTTAGGCTATCTACGGGGTGAGTAATCCCAACTATATACTCACTCTAGGGCCACATAACTAGTTTTCTGTAGGGTGAGAAAGCCCAAAAAGGTAAGATACATACACTAGTTGGTATGCACTCACAAACAAAAAAGTGGCTATGGGGAAAAGTCATGCTGCTAAGTGGGATTCCCGCACAACCATGTCAAAGTTATACTGGCTAATAACTTTAACAAGATGCCACAAAGCAAAAAGGAAAAAGGTATCGATTCAAGCTTCATGAGACAAGAAAATATTTGTATGCTTAGAACTCATGAACAAATAGGATGGCACCATAGGCATGCAAGTTGTGTTATGCAAGGTGGCCATAAAAAATGCAACAATGTAAAAGTGCAAAAATGTAAAACATAAAATGTAAAATGTGAAAATATGTTCAAGGGAGTCTTGTTTAGTTTATGCAAGGTTAGTCACTTAGGGAATATTATATCTAATGTCTCCAAGAGAGGACCAATAAAATAATATAATATTCACAACTTAGGGGATGCAGTGCCTCGTATTAGGCCACCAAGAGGAATGTAATATGCTAAGATAGATCACACTTATGAAGGACATCATATCCAATGTCATCCACAAAGTGGTCCAAAGACATCATATAAATGACAAGGCTACACTATGAACCAAGAATGCACATGAATTAATAGTAATGTAAACCCCCCACTTTAAAAGAATTGCTACAGATCGTTCTGTGAGCAATTACTTTAAAGTAGAGAAGAAAAGAAAAAGCAAAGGAAAACAAGACATGATAGCCAACTTGGAAAGCCCTATGCAAATTCATATGTTTCGAAGTTAGACTACGTCATGTCAAGGAAACGAAAAGAACAACAAAAGGAGTTTCCCCCTAGAAAAGAAAGCTTACCAGACATATAAGGGATCTATGGATTTGGGTTCATTATGTTTATTGCAACAATTTTTTTATGAAAGAGCTCAAAACTGTCATCATTCCCCAACGCACATAGAACTGAAAGAATGACACAAAGAGAGTGGAAATGAAGGAAAAAAAAAGTCCATTTTGAGTGAACATGGAAGAGACATTGCGGTCTTGACGCTATGCATCATCCCCAAAAGGAAAACACAAGCAAAAAGAAAAAAAAGGTGAAAGAAAAGAAAAAACTTTTGGTCAACATGAAGAAGACATTTCGGTCTCAATGCCTTGCATCATCCCCAAAAGGAAAACACAAGAAAAGAGAAAGTAAAAAGAAAAAGGACCGATTGGGTCAACATGGAAGAGACATAGGGCATCTCTACGCTTTGCGTCATCACCAAAAGGAGAACACAAAACAAAACAAAAAAACACAAGGACCTTTTGGGTAAACATGGAAGAGACGTAGGGCATCTCTACACTTTGTGTCATCCCCAAAAGGAGAACACAAAATGAAAAGAGAAAAAGACAATGATGTATGACATATAGAAGAAGAGAGATACAAATAGAAGAAGTGTACAAAAAGATAAAACATCAAACACACAATATGGGGAAACACGATACACACATGAAAATGCAAAAAGTAGAAAGGTATAAGTAATGCAAATGTATGTCAACCAAATTAACTAAGGTAATTGGTTTGTTAATCTTAAATAGATAAGTAGAAAAGGAATAATATAGTTAAGAGACAAAGACAAGTGCATTACAAGGACAAGGCTAAAACTGTCTTGCCCTCTGCAAAGTGTAAAGGAAAGAATGAGCACAGGTGGGTGATGTGAAAGGATCATGCAATTTAGTGAGAATAGGGAATTATACAATTATGGCATGATGATTGGATTTGGTTGCTTTAAGGTATGATGGGGAAACATTTGGTGTCAGTGAAATGATACTTATCTAGTATTTCCTTCAATGTTCGACATTCTTCAGTGCAATGTCCAAGGACGCAATGATATTTTTGAAATGGTATGTTAGAGTCTTTTGAATGAATAAGCAACCTTTTCAGAGGTGGTCAAAGTATAAGACATTTATTTAAGAGAAATTGAATTCTCCTTTCACATTCAGGTGGAGGATGTGTGGGAAACTTGATCTTTTTGAGTTTGTGAGGTCATTTTCACTTGCTAGACTCACCTTGTTCATGAATAGAAGGAGGAAGAGGACCCAAAAGGATCCCAACATCCTTGTAATTAGAAGGAGATAATATTTTTTCACATGGGAGGAGAATATTTAAGTTAGGGGGAGCATTCAGGATCACTGTACTAGCATCCCGAAGTCTCCTAGGTTGAAGAGGATGTCTCTTATGATGAGAAGGATCTTGATATCCAAGTCTTGTTGTGTTTTCTATAGTTGATTGTTGTTCAAAAAGTTGATGGATGTCATGTTCATGTTTCGTGTCACAACCTTTTTTACTTAAGATAGTGAATCCTTTACCATATGTTTCCTCAAGGTTGATAGGAATGCTTGTGACTTTGTGCTCATAGAAGGGTTGTGAATGTGATTGGTGAGAGGAACTAGGTCCACTTGAGGGAGGGACCATAGTGTTAGAAAACCATGATCACCTGCATGCAAGATGGATACCTGTCATAGGCAAAAGATATGAAGAACCAAAGAAGATGTTCTGTAACCTCAAAGTGTAAAAATGCATTAAGAGAATCAATGATTACAAAAGAGATCAATCCTTATGAAGGAGAGCAAGAAACCCTAAAAGGGAAACCCTAAATGAAACCCTAGTGTGTAGACTTAATAATTATTAGTTAATTAATTATTAATGTGCCTAAGTTTAGCTTAAGTAACAAAGAGGAATAAGAAACTGTAGGGGTGGAAAGGAGCTCTTCTCAGTCAAGCTGGAAAAATCCAGCTCCTAAAGGCTTCTTTGCAAAATCTTCCTGTGTATGCTCTTAGTTTATTTAAAATTCCTGCTAAGTATGCTGAGGCCATTGAAAATATTTAGAAAAGGTTTCTCTAGTCTGGTGTGGAGGATAAGAAGAGAATGCCACTCGTTGGTTGGAATCTGGTTTGTAGACCTAAATCGAGAGGGGACCTAGGCCTAAGGAAAATTAAAGTGCTGAATTTATCCCTTCTTGCAAAATAGCTTTGGAGAACTCTTACTTTGAGAGGGGAATGGCGTGATACCTTAAAAGCCAAATATTTTAGCAATTGTGAGTCTCTTATTAAGGTTATAAATTCTTCTCTTTTACCTCGTGGGTCTGTTTGCTGGAATGATATGAGCAGAGGTAGAAAGTTGCTAGAAATGGGAACTGGTTGGCTGGTTGGAAAAGGAAATTATGTTAGGTTTTGGGAAGACAAATGGCTTTTTAAAGATCCGTTAATCAGAAATGAGGAATTCAGCAAATGGATGAATGATTGTAAAAGGGAATTCGAGGTCTTGGTTAAATATTATTGGAGGAATGGGGGTTGGGTTGATTTGAAGACCATCAGTCAGGATCTTAGCCCTATTCAGTTAGCCTTCAGGGCCCTAAGACTAGCTCAACACCAGGTGGATGATCTTCCTATTTGGTTAGACAACTCGTCTCGCATTTTTTTAGTTTCTTCTGCTACTTCTATGCTGGCTAGTCCAGTGGAGCCTCCACCCTTCTGGGCTAAGGCTTGGATTAATCACCTAATCCCTAAAATCAATATTTTCTATTGGATAATGCTACAGAATAAGATTCTCACTCTCGACAATCTTTGAAAAAGAGGAATTCAATTACCTAACAGGTGCTACATGTGCAGGAACGATGCTGAGACTATTAATCATCTTTTTCTTCATTGCCCTTTTGTCTCACACATATGGGGTAAAATTTTTGCGCTTCTTGATTTGGTTTGGGTTTCCCCTGCTTCTATCGAAGACTTTTTCTTGCAATGGAAAGCTCCTTCAAAAAATCCTTTTGTGCAAAAGCTCTGGTCTTTTGTTCTACCTTTTGTGTCATGGAATATTTTGAAGGAAAGGAACACCAGAGTGTTTAGGGAAAAAGAGAAGTTGGAGGGGGACTTGTATGAAAAAATTATAAGGGCAATAAAGGAAAATTTATCTTTAATCCCAAGAAAAATGGTTGATAAAGCTAATTGGTCTCCTTTCGATATTGTTATAGCTGAAAAGTGGAATTCTAAATTAGAAGTGTTAAATGTCCCCACACCTGATGTTTGTGGGAGGGAGAATGCAAGATGTTCTTTGCCACCTTTGGTTTGGTTGAAAGCCAATTTTGATGGTGCTGCTAAAGGAAACCCAAGGAAAGCTAGCAGTGGGTGTGTTTTAAGGGACAACTCGGGGGCTTTTATTGCGGCTTTTGCTATGGAAATTGGCACCCAAACTAATCATGTTGCGGAAGCTGTTGGGGCTTATCATGCGGTTAACTTAGCTTTCAAGATGAACACAAAATGTCTTTGGTTGGAGGGTGATTCAATGAATATAATAAATTGCATTCTTGGGATTACCCCTCCCTCGTGGACCATTAAAAAGTGGATCAAAGATACTATAATCTTATTAAGGAAATTCAATAAAGTGAAAGTGTCCCACGCCTACAGAGAAGCCAATAAGGTGGCTGATTACTTTTCCAATGAAGGGGTTAAGAAGGGCGGGGAAAACACGTGGAGGAAGAATGACTACCTCCATTATGAGGTAAAAGCACTAATTTATTATGATTCAATGCATGGAAGAGAAGCTTGTCTTCGTCACGATGAAGAGGATAAAGATTAGGTACGCCGATTTCATTAGATTTGATGGGACCAACGTCACTTTCTTTCTCAAGAAGAGTCTTTGGCACGCTTTCTAGGTGTTTGATAAAATATGCTTAAACGGGACCCAAAGCAACTGTAGGGTGTGGTCTAACATAGCTTTGAAGATGGGAGGAGAGAGAAAACATGTGGAGCCGAGCAACTTTCAAGAGCATAGAAAGAATGCTAAAGCCTGGGAAAGAATAGAAAAGGGAGGTTTAGTTCTATTTTTGGAAAGGCTCCATGGTACTGACGAGGGGATGCTAGACTATTTTGCCAAAAAATGGAAAAATGGTGAGATTGTGTTGTTTGGTAGGAATGTTAAGTTGAATGAGGAAATAATTGGTGAGATTACTGGTCTTCCGACTGAGGGTGCCTAGTTCTTTGATCTCAAGTTTTGGTGCTACAAGATGGTTTGGCTAGGAAGGCAGTAAAGAAGTAGGTTGCGAGGTAGGAAGAGAAGGTTGTTGATCCAAGTTTTGTTTGTTACTCCTTGTGGGATATGTGTGTCCAATGACATTCAAAGATGTAGAGTTTGTGGCTTTCATGAACTTTGAATATAAGTCCGATGAAGCCCTATAGTATGAGATTCCATAGATGGAAGGTTCGGCCGGGGTTACTAAGATGATAGGTTTTTGAGGGCTCATAGGAGCCACTAAGACTACCACAACATTTACCGATTCCTCAGCCTTTTGAGAAGAGACTTGTTCAGGAGATTTACTAATAGGAGGGAATGCTTCTAGGAAATCATCTAGAGCATCCTCCAACATATCAAAATCTTCCTTAGAAAATTCATCATGAGAAACATGCAACATCACAGGTAAACTTTTGATGTTCATGTCGGGTTCACCAAAATGTGATATAAGAGGGATTCGCTACACTTGGGTCTCTCCTTTCTTGAGAGATCACTAGGGGATGAACTACCCTTATACACCTCAGGATAGAAATATGAGAGGTAACCAGCAACACGGTTATGTCTTCAAGGGAAATAGTTAGAGGTCCTAAGAGAGCCAAATCAAAAAATTTATGTCCTAGAAGAGGGAGCTCTCAGCCAGAGGATGTCAGCGCAGATCTAGGACTCCAGTGAGGCACACTATCATCTAAAAGTCATGTTGGTATCCTGAGTAGCAAAGAACTCAAGAACTCAACAGATAGAAAGTAATCCTACTCATAGACTCAGGGGTGATAAAAAAGGAACTACTAACTAACCAAAAATCCAAATACATAAGGAAATATCATGATACTTAGGGAAAGCTTACCCTCTTCACGAGCGTTCGAGTCTCCACTCCAAGTTCCTTTTCATAACCTACACACAAGAGATCAAGGAGAAAGTTTTTGGATGGCTGTATAGGGGCTTGACTCAGTCATACCCCATTTTGGTGTTCCCACCTCCATGGATAGCCAAGTTGGAAAGGATTGTAAGAGGAGTAAATAAGCATGTGGTGAAAGCAATACCTACCCGAGGAGTAGAACTCGCACTGCGATAAGCATGTGGTGAAATCAATACCTATTTGAGGAGTAGAACCCGTACCACTAGAGAGTAGACAAATTCTTGTAAAAGGAAAATGAGAGTAGGGACAGAGCATTAACCATAGGCCAAAGCCCTCTCCAGAGCACATGAACGCACCACTAAGTGCTTGCTTGAGAGTTGCTTCTGCTACTGGGGGGACCTTAGTCCGACATGGATTTTCTTGTGAGAGTGTTGCTATCAAAGGAGAAGAAGTCTCAAAGTGGTAGCAAGAACTTGAATGAGAGCTAGTGTGTAATATTCCAATCTTCCAACCTCCAAATGAGAGGCAAAAATAAGTTATTATGCTTGCAAGGTCGGCAAAGAGTCGTTACCTTTGGAATGTAACTACCAAGACATGTGTTAGAGGAGTTAACTTTCTAGATTCCACATTTTGAGCTTGAGAAACGATTAGGATGCTAGCGCATCACGCATTCGTCTAGAGCCTATATTCTCAAAAAATTCTTTGGTAGGCTTCTGTTGCTCAGCCACTTGTCCTCCTAGAGTCAGAATCGTGAAATTCTAACCCATGGGGTTTTCTCATTAATGTCTTAGGGTGTCATAAATGGTAGGGAAAATTGTGAAAATATGGAATTTCCCCTAGGTGCAATTCTGCAATATTACAATTACTTCCATAATACCATGGGAAACTTCATCTTGAGAAAATGCCAACATAGGCACGACGAAGAATCTTTATGATGAAAAAAATGCCAATACTACAACTAGCCATGTCATGAATCTTCATCCACCCATCACTCCATCCATGAATTGGGACAAATATCAAAAGAAAGATTTGAATCAAAGCACAAAGAACATTATGAAAGAAAAAGAAGTTGGGAAGCATAATGGACAAATCAAATACACATGGATACCAAAACATACAAAGATCTAGATCATCCCTATCAAACTCCACCAGTCAATGAAACTATGGGGAAAAATAAAAAATGGAAATGTATCCATCAAAGATGTACACAAATGAAAAATAAAACTTCACAGGTGACGTAAAATGTATATCAAGTAGTTGGTCCTAATTCCATGCACACTTCCATATCTACCCATCATTTCTCATCTTCCCAAGTTTGTAGAGTCAAAGGTTCCAAACTATCAAACAATCCATCTTTTATTCCTAAACATACTCTACCATCCACTCCTCCATGTATGATATCCAATTCTCACATTGACCATTTATTGGCATCCACCCTTCATCATAAGGATTCAAAAGGCATTCTATTGCATTGTGTGCACAAAGACAAAGTCAACTATGGTATCAACAAAGTATATCAGGAATCTCAAAAGTTGTATTCAAGTGCACGTATCTTGGTAAAGAAAATTCTTTAAGCAGGATACCGATGGCACATTATGACAAAAGCATCTACATTGACACCACTAGGTGGTTCAGCATGAACTTAAAATATTTCACAAAAAAACTAAAAAAATAAAAAAATCATGAAAATAGTAAAGATAAAAAATTGTCATCTAGTGAAAATACTATGGTGGCAGTTTGGACAAGTACCATGATGAAAACTTGGAAAAAAGGTGTCATGTGTAGAATCGAGCATCTACGTGTGGTAGTTTAGGTGAAAGAATCTTATCTCATCTATAATAAATCCAACATTCCATACATCTTATCCATAATCAAACCATCATCCATGAACCATTTATCCTATCCATTTTCATCCATCTTCCAAATTATCTTCATCTTGACAGGTTTTGTGTACACTTTACACTGGCTTATGGTAAACACCTTGGCATGGATCATTATCATTGATCCTATCCTACCCATCATTATCTAAGACATGAAGCACTATCCAAATGAGCATCCTTTGTTTGAACACCTTATCTTATCAAAAGATAGTCCTTGGAATCCTTTGCGTGCTTACCATATCCATCCATCCGTACATCTATCCAAGAATCCACCCATCGCATTCCATACATTGCTAGACACGAGGGGTGGATATTTACATCTTACTTCAGGAATAAACCTTGATCTATATCTTCCAAATTATGTGGTGATCCAAACATTGACAAATGTAAAATAAAATTGGTCAAAGAATTTGTGAGCCAAAATTCAAATCACAAAACCATGACATATTTTGACAAGATTTTCCTTATCAAGCTTTATCTTTAATCGAACATCAATCCAAACAATCCATATCAGTTGCATCTAATTTACACTTCAGTGTCACAACAAATCATTCAAAAAAAAATTGTTCCAAACTAAGCTTCATAGTTGTGATTAATCAAATCCAATCAATCCATCATCATCTTGGGATATCCTTCCCATTCCTTGTGTTGCTTAACACTATCCTTGCATTATTGTGTATTCTCAAAAATGTTATCATCATCAATCCATCAATCAGATCAATCAACCCTAGCTTGGTTTTCAACAAAATCCCAAAATAAAACACTGATATCATCACACATATCCATATCCAAATCATCAAAATCATTGGAAAGTCCAAAAACATCCAAAACATATCAAAAACCCAAAACAAGTCAAAAATTTAGTAAAAGTCAAAAGCATGGTTATTCAAACTACATCTTCTTTGAGCTTCAACATAGAAAAGGGCATCATTGATGAGCCCTCAAGACACAAAAATACAAAAACATTTAAATAACCCAAAAATTCAAAAAACAATCTCATAACATTTCAGAAACATCAAAAACATGCAAATATTTAAAAAAATCCATCCATTTCATTTTGCTTCACCCATGATAATCAATCATAAATAATAAATCAATCATAACCTTCATCCTTTGGAAAAAAAAAGAAGGAAAAACCACAACAATTAGCAAAACCAAACTTCAAACGCAAAATCAACATTGAAAAAACAAACTTTTAAATGCAAAATCAAACTCTTGATCATTCGCAAACATGTCAATCAACCTTATATCAATGAAATTTCAAACAAATTATCAACTTTCCACCATCCACTAACATTTCCTAGGATTCATCCTCCTACAATGGGCATTTGAACAATACATTTTTGGCACCCTAGATCTTTCTAGCTCTTCTAGGGTTTTTCACCTAAAAGGAGAAAGTAGGGCCGAAAGATCTAGCTAGGTTCACTCAAATAAATGATTGGATGATGTTTATATGGCTAACTGAAATGATATAAGTGAAACTAAACTATGAAATTGATCGAATATGAATGCAAAACCCAAGAAACAAGTGATGTTTGAAAACACATTGTGTAATGCAACAATGAACTAGAAATGAATGCAAAGCTACACAAAAATGAATGAAACTTGAAGTGTGCACTTGAAAGATTATAGGAGACTAGAAATTGCTTCTGAAACATTGATGGTGCTGATTTTCAGGCCTGAAGGGACTCATTCACCATTCTGGGCAAATTAGTCTCAATTATGTCAAACTAACCCGAAACCTATTTCTAACAAAAGGGTATCAAAAAATGTAAAAAACAAAAAAATGACCTTAAAGTGGGAATCATTCACCACCCATGGTGAATGAGTCCACTTTTCAATTTATGGATTTTCAAAAGCGGATTCTGGAGCTTCTGATCTGCGCTTCAACTTCCTATAGGTGTCTACTTTCGAAACTTTGATTTACGGGTCTAAAAATGAGTTTTTATTAATATTTTGACTTTTTGAATGAGGAGAAGACTTGAGAAACTAATGCAAATCTAGGAGGATTCAACAACAGATCTCAAAAACCTTCAAAAATAGTTCAAAGCAATCTTTGTATAACACATACTATTAGGCATTCTATATCACATTAGAAACATAACTATGGCAACCCACAATTTAATGCAACAAACAGTCATTAATAACTCCCACAAAAAAAAAAAATTAAGCTAATCTCTCCAGTGATATTGAAGAAAACATAGTTATAGACCTTTCCTCAATTTTTTAGAAGATCCAATGGTGGAAAAGAAAGTTATTGCATTTTCCCCAAAACTGCAAACCCTAGGTAGGGTTCAAACCTACCCTCACAAAAATGGTCATAAATTATTCAAATATTAATGAAATTTTATGAGACTTGAAGAAAATGAAAGTAGATTCACATGGAAACAAAATAAAATTGGTTTTAGGTCAAAAATATATACTTTACAATCTGTACCATCACATTTTTCAGAATGTAAATTATGCACAATATTGTTAGAATAGGGAAGTCTCACCAAAATAGTCATATCTTCCACAAAACTCAATAAAAATCAATGTGACAAAAAGAATTGGAAACTAGAAACAGATATATTTTCATCCATATATGATAATTCATTATTTGAGTCCATACAAGTCCATGCAAAGCACAACTTCAGCCTGGAAACAATGTAAAAATTTGAAAATGCACACAAAATTTGAGGTTGCCATTCATCAAACTTCAAAAATAATGTCTCCAACCCCCAATACGAGTTTTGGAGGGTGTCTTTATAAATTTCCAACCAAAACTAACTATTTTCAACCACCTTTCGATTATTTTATTGACAAAACACCTTAATGACACTTCATCTACCTAATTTTGTAGTTTTGACTATTTTTACAATATGGAACAACTTTAAACATTATTTGACAAATGACTTAAAATATGACTTCCTAAGACTTAAAAACCTCTAAAATTGTTTGATAAACCTTATTATATGACCCAATACACAAAATAAAGAAACTATTTACAAATGGCCTCATGGAGGCAAGAAATCAAACAAGTGCTCCTGCACCAAAATCCCTGGGGAAAAAGAATTCAATCCCCTTTGAATTTTCTTCTTCCTGATCTTCCAATTCCTTTGCACTTTTTCCTTTGTATTTTCAACCTTCTTTTGTTCTTCTTCAATATGCTACACCTTAACCTACAATTTTTTTCTTGCCTGAAAGATTAGCACAATAAAGAAATGAAAGATGGCTTCTACCACAATACCTCCATCTTTCTTCAACTCTCTATATAGGTTTTTGAAATAAATTCATCCTTAATCATTTCTTCTTAAAATATTAATACCAACTCAATATCTTCTCCCTCTAAAATCAAGTTCTTCATCTCAACTTCTTCTTCATCTTCACGCTTAGGAACATCTTTGTCTTCATCTAGGATTTCTTCGTGTGCATCTTCATATGCTTCTTCTTCCTCTTTCATCTTCTTGTGCCTTCTTCTTTTAACAATATTATTTATAGGCCAAACCATCTTCCTTTTCAATATCAAATGCCAACTTGTCTCTTGTTTCATCATTTCTTCTATCTTCATCATGGATTCTTGGAACTCTTCTTCAAACCTCTTCAACTCGATGAGGTTGAG